>JAUELK010254987.1:0-26688 GCA_031471215.1 Gastropteron pacificum | reverse complement strand
GCTTTGGAATGAAACAGGTCTGTCGGGGTAATAATATGCTGTAAAAGCGCTTTGAGCTCTCCGGAGGAAAAGCGCTACATAAATGGGCTATTATTATAATTTTTATTATGTATGAGAATTGGTTGCTTACCTCGGCAACAGCATCCACTCTGTTTCTGTTTGCTGAAAGCTCAGCCTCAAAGGCGGAATGTTTCTGAAGCTTTGCCTGCAGGTTGGTGGGGTCTCTGTATGACTCGTCTAAAGCCACTTGTAGCTTCTCATTGATCCAGGCAGAAACCTGGCAGTGGGAGAAACAATCAAATATTAGTCTTGGACTCAAAATTGTTACGACATCTTTTTAAAGACTATTGTATGGGCTGGCATAATGGGATACTTATATAAAACCTGATACTGAATACATGTAAAGTTTACACTAGAGATGAAGTTAATAAATTGCAAAACTACTTGTATTAGAAACATTTCTAAGAAAATATATCTCACAGCAAGTGATATCTATTTGTACTTTATACATTGCTGTTTTAAATAATTTCATATAAAAAGAAACAATCAAAGACTACTGTAAAGCTAGCTGTAGAGCGCTATATAAATGGCATCTCTCTATTTTCAATTACTGGAATGTTTGTTCTAACAAAATAGTCAATCTGTTTGTCACTCAAAACCAATGAAATACAGGTGTAACAGTTTATCATTAGTCTCGCTAATTCTCTAAATAACACTATGAGCCACAAACCTCATATAGATTTCTCAAGAAGAGCTGGTAGTTGCGGGAATCTTCCAACTTCTTTTTGCGAGATGCTGAAGTGTCCCACATGCGCTTCCTCCTGTTGAGGACAGCCTGGCATCGACTGTTGATCTCATCTTTGGCGTAGTGGCCATCCTCACACAGGTCTGAGGCAAACTGTTTGAGTTCCTCAATCCTGTCCTCTTGAGCTAAGGTTGTCTTCTCAAATCCATCGTGTTTCTTCATTAGGCTCTCAACACTGTACAGGGTGTTCTGAATTTGATAAGAATGGATCAATATAAACAACTTTCATTTTCACTTGGAATAATTGTTTTATCATTCTTGCGTCCATTAATTGGTAAAACAGGAATTGATAATTACATGAACGTAAAATCCTATTTTGTACACCTTGAATGTCAATGTATAAAATGTTTTAGTCTTTGAGACTGAGGGTCTAATGTGGGTCTTCCCATTCTTTCCTTAAATGTTAAATGTCAATGAGTTTTACTGCTTTTATCACAAAGTCTTTTCAACTTGCTGCAACATTAGAACAATAGAAACAATATTTCCCTTTACAAGGAACTAAATCTAGCGGAGTAACAGTAAGAACAATATGTTCATCCAGTAAAGATCATTGCTGCTTGCTGAGTTTCACTACAATCAATCTCCTTACCCCAACATCCTCATTGGCCAAAAAGGCTTCCTTGGTTCCTAGCCAGGCATCCGCTTGTTCTGCTGTCTCCTTGAACATCTGAAATAAAGAGAGGAAAAAATACATTGTTAGACATCTACTATGAGATATATCAAGACTGGATTAACATTGAATTTTGATATTAAGATTGCACATCAGAGATACACATTTCAAAACAATTATCTGTAAGTAGTGGTTAAAAGACGACATATTTTACTGTGATTTCCACCATGACAAATCTGATTTCAGACTCAATCTGTCCTACAGCAAATGCAATACACTCCACATCATAAATACGATAGATAAGATAGTGTCCATAAAATATCACATTGTTTTGGTGTTTCAATAAAAATGCATTAAAAAAAACTATGTTGCTAAAACTTCACATGAAATACAGACAAAATACACATCACAGTTTAGCGCAAAAGCCTAAAAGTTCACCGCCTGACCTGAAGGTTGTGGCACTGAGTGAGCAGGTTGCTTCTCTTCTCCCAGGCTCCATGCAGGGCCCGCCTGGTGCTGTCCAGTTGTTTGACCATCTTCTGGATCTCCTCACTGGCGTAATGCTGACCAGTGATGAGGCCAGTGCCGTGCTCTCTCACAGAGGAATAGTGAGCTTTGCGACCCTCAATCTCGGCCTGGAAACAGATTTAATCATTGTAGTTAAAGGATTGTTAAAAGACAAAATGACAATAATGGCATGAAAAAATGAATTTGAAGTGAAAAGAGAGGATATTACTACTCAGACTTTAACAATTAATCTGCCTTTTCCACATTTGACTGTATAACTCATCGGCTTGGGATAAACCAACAGTAACAACAACAACAACAACAACAACAACGTATGCCTGTAGTATTGTGAGTAGCCAGGGTCTACACTTTTGACATATCTACCATTTATAGAATCAACTGAAACGTGCATAAAACAATGGATTACTTTTGAAGACCAGAATAGAAGAGCGGGAGGCAAATTAGAAAGAAATGTAAGATAAGATTGTTGTCGCTGCGATCAGGCATAAGTTATGAGCTATTCACTCTACAGAACCAAGGTAGTCAAGCTCTGCAACCTGGGAATGGAGGGCAATGCAGTCACAAGACCCCTCCAGACCAGGTAAGATAAGATAAGATGAAGACTATTGATACATTAATGTGGCAATTTGTATTGGATGTGTTACTTGACATGTGGACACAACAAAATGTAACACTTCCTGAAATATGACGCAAATAGTGGGGGTCTCTACTAGTACTTATAATGTACATGTAAATTATCAGACAAGCCGTCTGCTCACCTTCCTCTCATGATGCATCTGTAACAAGCTCTCAGCCTCAGGTACGTCCTTGGCCAGTTTGTCTGCATTCATGCGAGCAATCATGTCATTGGACCAGTTGATCTGGAACACAATCATTTGTTATCATATAGATCTAGTTGGTGGTAGTCCTTCAGATACACGGACTATGTAAAATGCATTCAGCTTAAGAAAATATGCTGAATGAAAAAAAGGCATCAACATGTATTATCATTGCCATTGTTATGATCTTTATACCATACTGATGAACAATTATATTAGATACCACTATCGATGAACTAAATTACAAGTTACATTCCTTCTGTTCTCTATTGTGTATGAACTTAGAAACATAGAGACATCATAATATGATACTACATGTACATTATAGTACTTTTTGACTTTATTACTGACTAGGCTCTTGTTCCTCAATGTTTTCTTTTCTTAAGTCCTTATAAGTTCTTGCTTATAAATTTAGAGATACAATGGACTTTCGTTTCATACTACTTTTTCTTTCTAGGGCATTGCCCTTTGTAAGTCATTAGTTGGTATTTAAAGATAAATGTAGTAATTGGAATGACAGACAAGGAATATTTCATGTTTTGCAACTAATGTTGGCATTGCTATATCATTATAGCATTGTACATCATTGACATAGAGAACTGTTCACCAATTATCGGACTCACCAGTTCCCTGGCATCAGACAAGAATTTCTGCAGTTGGTAGGACTCTGATAACTTGGCTTTTCTGTTGAGGAGTTGATCAATTCAGTTATAGGCAAAGTCGTTCTGATTCTAATACAAATGTGTGACTTCCTTTGGTAAACTATCCGTCAATACCTATTCTATTTTTATAGAATTGATATTCAGCTTTTAGCATGTGTAAATAATTGATTCTACAAATCTAGTAATTAGAACATCTCCAAGACTGTCAACACTTGAAGGCTGAGGATGCATGTTTAAAAGCGTCTTTAAGTATTTTACAGCCAAGAGAAAAACTTTATTTTTTAAATCTACATTGTGCAAATGTAAATAAAAATGTATTAGATAGATAAAATCTTCAACAACAAAAATGCTGACATTGCAAGAGCACTAACCTTGCATCGGAAAGGTCCTCCAGTCTCTCCCAGTTGTCTTCAGCCTCCTGTTTCTTGAGCTCAATCTCTTGGCCGCGGTCACGGTACTTGTGGCTCAGCTTTCCTGCCAAGTTCTCAATTTTCTGGGAATAAAGACCACACAAGTTACAGAATACAGGTCATAAGTAGTAACATTCACATAAACAGAGAAGAGGAAAAAGAGATGCCCCCCCACCCCCTCAGCTCCCTTGAATACAAAATGCATGCCCATTAAAAAAAATAAATAAACACACACACTTCCTCCCACAAACATGCAAAGCAAAATGCATCTTCCACTAAACAATTCAAAGAATCCATTTCAAGACTAGTTTTATCTCAAAATCTCCACGAGGAACACATCTCTCACGACAGACTCTTACCTCCAGTTGGTTCTGCAAGGCTGTCATGTCTCGCTCCACCTCCTCTTGCTTACGCTGCAGTGCCTGCACTTGCTGCAAGTCTTTGCCGAGATCTTCCACTGACAGGAGCTGAGACTTCTCTTGTATTCGCTCATTGATGTCGTCCACGTCTCGTTGGAAGGCGTGGATCTCCAGGGCTGCAGCTAGACGAGATTTGTAGTCATTCAGGTCTCCTTGCAGACTGTCCCATCTGTAGGCACAAATACAAAGTGTGTTACATTGTGTGATTAGAAAACTATATTCTGGATTCACTAGCTCATCTCTGAAAATAAGAAAAAGCACTATTTATGTGTACTCTGGAGAAAAACAGGCTATGAACAGGTGTTATGAACAACCAGCTCACAGCACATGGGACTAGAAAACAACAAATATTATATAAATAAAGATAAAACTCACTTCTGGTTCATAAGGCTCCTCTTTTCCTTCACTTGCATAGTGTCAGTGCGGCCTTGAGATATCAGTCTATCCGCAAGAGCATTTATGGCCTGTATCCGCTTCTCATCCACAGTGATACCCTGATGTCAAGATGTATGATGTTAAGTATAATAAAAGTATTTATGTAGCGCTTCACGATCACACTGTCAGTAAAATGTGACTTATGTGACCAAACAATCTTTTCTGTTTCTTTAAAAAATGGAGATCACACTTGTAAGAGTAAGGAATCATTTCAACACTAAAGAGTTTAATAATTTTTGACAGAATAGCTCTGAATACATAAAGTTTCTTTATTAAACAAATCTGCAAACAAGTTGATATACATACAGATAACCATAACCGTAGTCCATATCAACTTACTGCAGACTCCAAGTCATTTGCTTTCTTCTGAAGCTCAAGGCAGTGCTCATAGTCTCTTCCGAGGTCATTTTGCTGAACCAAAGCTTCCTGCAAAGTCGAGAGAAAACTCACATCAGCAAATTGTGACATAAAGTGACATTGAATGACCACTTCTTACAACAATACAAGAAAGAGTGCTAGAGCTCTAAATTCCTTCCATCACCTTTGTCCTTGTATTGCTTTTATTTTTGTGTGACCACCTGTGACTTCTGATAGGGGCTGATTACTGGAAAAAGTTAGGGTTAGGGTTAGGGTTAGGGTTTCTGTTGCCAAAAAGAACCCTTAAGCAAACTCAAGTATCTTCTAAGAGTGCTAATTTACATGGCAACATTTTTCCACTTGTCAAAAATGAAGGGGATAAAGTGGATTGTGTTCTGAGACAGCTGGTTCAAGGGTGATGACCACTGTAGTATAATACATTTTGTTACCATCAGTTCTTTAAAGACTGTGTATGATTCTGAGTGTACCTTTTCTCTGATCCAGGCGAGGACTTTGTCGACTTGTTCAATGAACTCCAGGATGTCCTTTACCTCCTCCAGACCTTTGCCACGGTTGGACGATGCTGTGAGCAGCTCCTGCCACTTGGATGTGACACGGTTCACTGACTGACGGATCTCACCCTTGGCTGGATGCTGCTTCTTGATCAGGATCTCACCAACCTGGGCACAGGGCAAATTTGACGTCAGTAATTTGTAGTATTCTTTAGGAACACTTACAGTATAAGCTGTTTTTTCTTGGTCTATCGAGATCTAGAGGCCTTCATCACATCTAATGAGAGTATCTATCCTCCTTTCAACGGTTTGCTGATAAATACTATGATGCTTTCAGATGCAAAAAAGATGAATGGGCAAGTTTTGACATGATCATCCTTTGAAAAGATAACAATAGCAAAAGCTATCATAGATGTCAAATTTTAATGATAAATACATCTGAAGCTTCCATATGCAAGATTTATGAATGGTCAAATTATGATATAATCAAAAGAAAAAGTAGGCTACCGAAAGAGGCAAAGTGGTAACGATTTCCATAACAATGCTTGCACAAAAAAAAAAAAAGAATTGATGTGGGTTGTTCTTTTTATAGACTGTCAATTGAAGTATAAAACAAACATTCTTCAATACTTTGTAGAAAAATTTAACATTCTCTATAATGAAAAAAAAAGATGTGGTGATACAAGTATTTTTAACCAACGATTATTTATTGTTTACCTCCTTGATGCTGTTGATTCTGTCAGTGTTTGCAACAATTTCCCCATGGAAGGCTTGGTGCTTCTGTAACTTTTTCATCTTGTCGTAGAGATCTGTCACATCCTTGAAGTCATCCTCATACGCAACCTTGAGCTTTTCGTCAATCCAGCCTTCGGTCTTCATGGGAGAAAAAAACAAACGTAACTCCTTACTACAGTGGTCTACAGAACATTCTATGTTTCATAGAGGGCACTAACTTGTGAGTTTGACCTGCATTATGTTTTGTATTAAAATGCTTGGAATGACAGTTTTTCAAGCAGCAACTGAACAAATAACATGAAATGAAGTAGTCAATCTTTTCAAATCAATTAGACGGTATGTGATGATACATTCTGAAAGTTACAAGCTAGCATACCTCAGCTTCATCTCTGCAAAATTGCTGGTACAACATGGAGTCAGACAGCTTATCCTTTCTCTGAGAGGACAGGTCATGAACGTTCTTGCGCCTGAAACATCATACATAGAAATATACAGACTGTTTTTGTATTATTAGATAAATTGAACATACTATAGTGAACTATAAGAAAAACAAGATTCATTCATACATTAATAGGGCTTATTCATTTCGGGTGGAGTGATTTGTGTTGGAATTCAATAGACTCCATACTAAATATCCTTTCACTTTGTCAGATTCAAAGGATGTTTAGTCTCCTGACATTGTTCTAAATTAAGCAATCTAGTTACTGTTTGCTTAAGGAAAAGATATTCTTGTGAATGTCATGCTAAGTGGGTATGACAGAGATAATATTTATCTAGGGACAAGGAAAGCAAAGAAAACAGATTGCCAATGCCAAGAAATGAATTATGTAAATGAAACTACAAGATAGTGAAAACCTGAAAGAGACAAACAGAAAGACAAAGACTGACCTAGTTGATATCTCCGCCATGGTTGTTTTCACATTGGTGGCCTCAAAGTGCTCCCCATCCACCAGCTGTTGTCCATGGTCTAAGATACCTTGAAGCTGTGAATCAAAACAAATGTATCAAGATAATAGATAACATTTATATAACACTTTACCCCACTCTACAGCAAGTTTAAAGCGCTGAATATGCAATGTACAAGGATCTAATACAAAGGTTGGCTGACAAGAGTGAAAAACTCCACGGCAGGGAATAGTAACAACAAAAACAAGGCAGAAAAAACAGATGAGAAGAGTGGAAGAGCCTGATCTTTGCACAGTCCCAGAGAAAGACAGAAGACACAAAAGGATGAAAGATGCTGTGGACACATTTTTGCTGGCAGCCCAATCAGCTCTAAGCACTTAACAGGTAACAGTCTTGATCAAAATGACACAAACACACTTGTGAGACATTGTATTCAAAGTAGGAAAAATAAAAAAGATGCTCATATTACCAACAAAGTTCTTCAATTGATTTGGCATAATTCAGAGATCTGAAGCAATGTGTATTATACAACGGTTCTCTCTGTACATACAACCAAACTTTACCTTGTCTTTCTGTCCATCCACGACCTTTTCAAAGGCCACATGTTTTCTGAGTGAAGTCTCAGCTTGCTCTACACTTTCTGCTGAGTCTGGACTCTGTAGATAGGCCTGTGGATGCAAACAAGTTTCACAATGACTGATGTGACAGTAATATATCATTATCCATACTGCATCACAGAGACAAGATAGGCCTTAGAAAACGTATACAATGACTAATAGCAATAAGATAAGACCTGTGAGAACTAACAACTTATACAACGACTGATGCCGATGTAGTCAATAATCCATACTGTATCATAGAATATATGAAAATATGTAAGAAGAAGTCAATCAATAAAGACTAGTACATTGATTTGTACATTAGAGATAACAATAACATGAACAGAAGGAAAATGATTTGACTAATTAGTCAATGAAAATTGAACAAGAAATTGAACATACAAAATAACCCTGCCAGAATATAAGTATAAGTTTTATGGGTAATACTGTGCACTCAATAAATTCCTAAGGCATCATCAACGAAAGTCTATACAGAAACAAGACCCACCAGTCCCAGGTTGCAGAGCTAGACTGCCATGGCTCTGTAGGTCTTTTTGACCACTTGAAGAGTGAATAGCTCAAAACTTGTGCCTGATCGCAACAACAACAACAACAAGAACAGAAACAAGAGGATGTGTGGTCCCTACCTCTTGAGTGGCACTGGTCCTGTTGAGCAGCTCTGTATCCCTGAGGAAGATGTTCAAGTCATAGACCTGGTCGTACAGATCTTTACGATCCATC
The DNA here is from genome assembly GCA_031471215.1 of Gastropteron pacificum. Classification (NCBI taxonomy): domain Eukaryota; kingdom Metazoa; phylum Mollusca; class Gastropoda; order Cephalaspidea; family Gastropteridae; genus Gastropteron; species Gastropteron pacificum. The sequence goes on along the minus strand of JAUELK010254987.1, from coordinate 18,151 downwards.
CAAGTTGTTCCCAGCTGCTCTCTCGCTCTCTCCACTTGTTGGACTTTGGTTTTGATCTGAAAATTGCCATCAAAAATATATTTGATAAAAAAAATGAGGGAAAAAAAGATAAGCTACATGCTATGTTTGTGGTAACCAGTACTTTGTAACAGATTGGGCATGAAATCTGCCGAAAAATTGGAAGGGAGACGTAGAAGGAACTGATGACAAATTCACTCGGATTAGCTGAGGAGCTGTTAAAAAATAAGGATCAGGAGTTCTAGTGTTAAATACATTTTTTTTTTTATAGAAAAAAACATGACAATGGTAACTTTAAACTATGAATCAATGACAATATAAATAAAGTTGGCCTTCACTTGGATATATATAATAGTAAAATAAATCGATGTTTAAGCATCTGAACCATTCTGCGATAGAAAATGATAATACATTTCGACACAATTTTTAAGTGCTAAACACTGACCTCATCTGTGGCGTAGTGGTTGTTGTCAATCAAGGCGTTGCCTGTACCGACCACAGAGTCAAACGTGTCTTGTCTGGCCTCAATCTCGGCACGGATCTCTTCATGACGTTTCCGCAAACTGTCAGCTCCTCCCACATCTCTGACGTTGTGGTCCATCTTCATCTCTGCCTCAGTCTCCTTGGCCCAGTCAAGCAGGTCTCTGGCCTACAATACAGAGAAACATTTGGTTATACAGGGATTTTTGCTATAATGAGTACTATTTCTACTACAATAACTACTACTACTACTACAACTATCACTACTACTGCTTCACTGATGATGATGATGATGATGATGATGATGATGATGATGATGATGATGATGATGATGATGATGATGATGATGATGATGAAGATGATGATGGCAATGATGATGATGGCAATAATGATGATGATGGAAAATATGATGATGATGATAATGGCAATGATGATGATAATGGCAATGATGATGATAATGGCAATGATGATGATGATGGCAATGATGATGGCAATGATGATGATGATGATGATGATGATAATGATGATGATGATAATGATGATAATGATGATGTTGATGATGATGCTCCTGCTGCTGCTGCTGATGATGATGATTTGTTTCACTTGTGTACAACAACTTTCAAGAAGATCAATATACTAAATATCCTAAGAAAAGCTTCTCACACTAGCCATGAACTTGTGTAGGTCAGCAGCTGCCAGTAGACTGGCCTTCCTGTGGTCAGCGTTGGCCTGGAGCTCGGCCCAGTCGTCCACTACTGCTCCCTGCAACTGGGCAATCTGCTCGGCATTCTCTCCAGGATAAGACTCCTGGAGTCTGGTCGAATCGTCAATCAAAACTTGGAGCTAAGGAAAAAAGCATGAAGACTTGTATTAAATCTTTTCAAATGAGAATCAAAAAGCTTACACCATTGACATAGTTATTTTTACTCTTGTAAGCTGTATATGACTTCATTGAAAGACAAAGCTATGAATTCTGATAACAAATAGCTTGATCAAGAATGAATCATACAGCAACATACAATTGGTACAATAAATCATCATAATTACATGATATCAACAAAAATAAAACTAATTGAAACAATTTCTGAATTTCACTTTTATACCAACGCTAAATGTTACAAGCCTTTTAGGTCAAAATTCTCTTTTATCTTCTAACAATCACAATAATACATTTAAAAAAGAACTTGAATCCCTTACCTGTCCTTCCAGGGCCACAAGTTCATTCTCAAAAGCCTCATGCTTCTTGAGATAGGTGAGAGTTGTGTTGTAGTCTCGTCCCAAGTCTTCTGGGATGCTGGAGTTCTTCTCCTTAAAACACATACAACAGCTTGTTAGCAAATTTATCTCTTAACAAAATAGACCCAACATGGGAACTACAATGCCGACACTGCAATTATCATGAGGAAACCATTGGACATCTCCTGCTATACTGTCCCAAACTAAAAAACACAAGATACCAACTACTTTCAAACAACCCAAGCATCAAAAACACTATGTACACAAAAGCCCAGCAACTAATGAAAACCTGTCACTTCATCCGAGAGGCACTAAGTGGCTGTCAAGGGCAACCAGCTCACAGCAAAAGGGATAAGAAAACAACAACAAACATCTCTTAACAAGTTCAAATGAAAATATTCAAATGTTAACAATAAGCAATCATAACCAGTAAAAGGCAACTATGTTTCAGTTGAACAAAACATGAAATAGTATACCTTTCCATATTAACCCCAAAGAAAAAAATGAACTGCACAAGCTGATACTCATCCAATAAAGCTTTTTTTCTATTGGAATTGAAAGCAAATAAAAGTGAAGGAATAAGAATCAACATCTATTGTCTGCATTTACTTAGGGCATACATGTATATTGGTTTCACAATATTCTAACCACATTCACAATCCATACATAACTGAAAACAACGATAACATGGTGAGAAGGACAATATTTCTGTTTTTCTAAACGTGTCAGATATGGCAAATCCACACAGAGGGACAATATCACGATACCTGTATTCTGGACAGAGCATCTTCGACATCCCTGTTGAATCTGTGAATCTCTCCAGCCCCATGAAGCTTCTGGTCACGATTGTCAATCTGCTCCAGCAGGGCATTCCAAGAGGCTCTGAGATATAAATAACAAGTAAAGAGTTCTCACGAGTATACAACGATTTGACGCATTTGGATAAATCTGGACACTACTGCACTCAAGGATACAACAAGAGGTACTTAAGACAATGCCGAGCAAAACTTTCAATATGTCTCCCATAAGGTTGACATAGCTCCAGAGTGAATCAGGTCTGTTTGGGTAACAGTGGCTGTAAAGGGGTACCATACCATGAACAGTGAACAATTTGTCAATATGTTGGTGAGAGCGCCTCACAGGTAAATCTCAAACAGTGATAGAAACATCTTAGGTACATATTCTTTTTCCCATTTTGTTACCCTATCCTATCAAAGTCTGATGTTAATACATGGGTACTGTCTCTTAAATGATCTAATTTGAGTAACTAGGTGTGTCCAAACTCAACACAAACTCAAAGTCATTCTTGTCCATACCTGACATGATCCTGTCTGTCTGTGACCTCAGACACATGGTTACCCCTGTCAGTGATCAAGTACTGGGCTTGTTGTTCACATCGCTTGAACCTCTCAGATCCTCCCTCAATCTTGCGCTTGAACTCGTCAAACTTGTTGCGCAAGATCTGCAAGGAGGAAATAAATCAAAATTTTACATTTTGCAACAAAATGTAGAAGTATCGAAACTCTTTCAACTTTTGAAAACTTAGTCTCACTAACTCAATCTTCTTCTTTTTTTTTTTACTCATAGATCATACTCCAACATCAAGTTGAACTCAAACAATCTTTAAAAAAAGAACAAACATTTGTTTTTTAAATTGTTAACATTCAATTGAAAGTATTACTTTCACATGGAATCCACAGTGTCAAAAAAGGACAACTGAAGACTTGTAACCATTAATGGAGTCATAAATTTAACCCCCCATAAATTCACAAACAATTAATGTAAGTCTGATTACTTCTGAACATCACAAAAAGGAACAAAGTCTGCACAAGCCTATTCTTAATCATGTCAATGTTTGTAACATGCATATTTCATTTGATTTTTGTTTTCTTCCAGATACTGTTGTTATTTTTTGTGGTTTTCATTTTTTCAAGGAAAACTGCACGCTTCAGTTACCTCCAGGTGCTCAAAGTCTTGTCCATATTCCTCTGAGGAAGCAGTCAGCATCTGTTCATTGATCCAAGCCTCAAACTCATCAGCATCACGGAGATAACTGTACAGCCTCTTGGATCTTTCCAGCTTGAGACCTCTCTCATCTGCCAACCTCTTCAGCTTGGTCAGACTGTCCTGCAGCTGGCTCTGTGGAGTTTGAAATATTAATGTTTAAGGAGCATAAAGTATAATGATAATAATGAAGTTTATTTATAAACCGCCCACTCCCCCTGAAAGACAGAGCTCAAGGCGGGGTACACTTTAAAAACATATTACACACAATGCACACAGGAATGTATTACAATGTACAACACAAACTATTTAGAGTTTACCACAATATCAATAAGAACAACATGTTTTTTTCTAGTGCAAGTACTTGTGTATTAAATACATTTTTAGATCAGATTTAGATTCAGATTCACTGACAATTTCCCTCAAAGACTTTGGTAAGGAATTCTAAACAGTTGGTCCAAAATGTGTAAAAGATCTTTGGAAATAATTGTATAGAAAAGTGATATGCGACTTTCAAATACTTTGTTGAGACAAGGTGCTTTAAAAAAAAAAATTTAAATGCAAAGTTCAAATAAAATCTGTCACTTTATATAATCTACATCTACAAAATTGAAATTCCTTCTCAACTGCAATGTATCATTGACAGGATTCAATACAAATGATGCATACAAATATCGAAGCACAAAGGACATGGACATGTTAAAACACACAACAAATTTGTGATCATAAAATATGTTGTTAAATAGATTGAGTCAAAAAGCTTCTTTAAATGAACGTTTCTCAATAATTCAATATCTCACCTGAGCTTTCTTGAGAGCCTGAGGGTCTGAATAGCCCAGTTTGAAGAGGCGATTCGACTCTTTGCCCAACCCATTCACTATGGCCTGGTATGTCTGAATATCTGTTTGCAAGACCTGAAGGCATGAAGAGTGGAGAATTTATGACACATCACAGTGACAACTCCATTGTTCATTCAATACATACAACTTTTAACATTTCTTATGTTTCGTTTTTTTTTAACAAATCTAAAAAAAACAAGTTTGACCAAAATTCAAGAACATTTTCTCTTCATACATTTGGGTGAAAATGAAGAACGTTTCGAAATGTTGTTGTTTTAAAGAATCTCTTAACAAGTTTAAGATTGAAGGACAAAGTCCACATTTTGACAATGCAAGAGGGCCAAGTTCTTTCTTTTATTTCATATTGAAGTGAAGTTCTGAGCAGTGATTGCGATAAGATAAAATACCCCGGTAAAGCATTGTCAAATCAGACTTACATTGTTCTTTGCCAGAAGTTTATCTGCTGCGTTTTCATCTTTGCCAAAATCTTCACTTGAGACGAGGGCCATCTTGTCATTGATCCAAGCCTCCACCTCAGCAACTTCAGAGAAGTACTGGGGAAAACAAGACAAAATAATGAATTTGTGATAACGTAAAGAGTGTTGAGCATGTTGTCCAACAATGAACTGTGTTATATACTATAAAAATTGTAATTCATTGTTATTTCTTTTGATCTTACTACAGCTGAGTTTAGAGGATAAATGTGGGGGTAATATTGAAGATGTTTCAAGAAATGTCTGAACATAAAAGCTTTAGACATGTCATAAGTATGAAAGAAATATTTCAGTATCTCAAGGACCAGTCAAAGCCACCAGTGTGGCTCCTTCCTGTGAAGCACTTTGAGCATGCTGTAGGGTGGGATAAAACGCCATAATATAAATACCATCTATCATCTACTCTTGAAATTACTTCTGCTTCAAAACATATCAATTACCTTTTGGGTCTGTAGGGTAATGTCAAGATTCTTCTTGCGGTTCTTGCTCTTCTTTAGTAGGTCATCCCAAGCCACTTGCATCTCCTGGTTCTTGTCCCGAATGGCCTTGGAGTTGAAGTGATGTTCGGCCACCAGCCGGTCTCCCTCGGCGGCCACTTTGTCTATGGCTCCTTGATGGCCTTGGATCTCACGGTCCAGGTCCTGCAAACCATTGGATGGTAAACAAATTTATAATGAGGAAAAGATAGGATAATCAGGTCCCTTAAGACTATCAGCTTTTATTTGCGGTGACATTTTACATTTTTTGCACACATTATAGTGTATATTATTATTCTATGCCTGCATATTGTTTGAGATCCTGTAAATTTGAAAGAAAGCACTCCACAAATGGCTATTACTATTCTCTGCTAGTATCAATATCATCACCATTATTTTTATCCCATGAGTGAACATAGAAAACTCATAAGATATTGTCGCTGAAATGTTCATATTATGGGCATTTACACTGCAAAGGTCTATGTCTTATCCAAGATAATGATAAATATGGTAAACTAAAAAAGATGATCAGTGTTCATGGGCACTTCACATAGCTATTCAGAAGATAAAGCTCATATGCAAACATGGAACCTTTGCTTACTTGATGTTTTTTATGCAGTTTCTGGGCATCGACCAGGTTCTTGCCGTAGTCTGTGGAAGCAGCAGCAGGCAGGTGTTCCTTGATCCACTGGATCTCGTCATCGGCGTCAAACACAAATTGGTGGTACTCCAGGGACTCTTCCAGCTTGGACTTCCTGTCACCCACCGCTGGCTTCAACTTCTCAAATCTGACAGAACAAACCATAATGAAATAATGGAGACATCTGTGCATGTTGCATGGATAGGTATTCAGTGAAATACATATTTAAAACAAGTGTCCCACTTCTCTTTAGCTTACTCCGATACTGCATATGCAGAATAAAATTGAGGGTCATGAAGCAAAAAATGTAGGCCTTCTTTGTAACTAGGGTAGCTTTAGGATGTTGAAGGGGAAAACTCTCTGACCTGTCATTGAAACCATCCACTGAAGCCATAATGCCAGAGGAGTTGAAATGTCCGGCATCTGCCATCTCCTTCCCCTGAGCACTGATACCTTGGATGGTGCCAGACAGACCTGCTAGATCAGTCTCAAGGTTCTGGAATAAGATAAGATAAGATAAGATAAGATAAGATAAGATAAAACAAAATAAAACAAAATAAGATAAGATCACATGATAAAAGATATTTATCAAACACGGTATTAGGTGAGATGAAGACAAGGTGAGGTATGATAATAATACGAGTCATGTGGTATGGTGATATGAGATGTGACGACAGGGTAAGACCGGACAGGATGAAGTAAGAGAAGATCAAATAAACTTAAGTCATAGAAGGAGATTTGTGTTTAATGTATACCGGTACATGATAGTTTATGAATCAATCAGATATCACACTTCTCATACACACCTGGTGTTTCTTCAACAAGGCTTTCACACCTCTCAGGTCAGAGCCTAGGTCAGGGTTGGCCACAGATTTCTGCATCTCATCCAACTTGGCCTGAAGAATAATAGGAATGAGGTAAAGAACATAGCATTATGATATCATAGGTTTGTCTACATAATTTAATACGCTTTCATAAAGAGTTATCTCATTTTGAAATATCAGTTTTGTAAGAGTACACTTTGTAATGCATAAGAAAAAGTGTACATCCCACGGGCCAAGATTTAAACATGTGACGATTATTTCAAAAGGCCAACACACTAACCACTTGGCCACAGTGAAGCTCCTTAAGTCTTACCTGTGCATCATCGAGAGCTCTGTTCAGAGCCCTTTGAGCCTCAGCTTCACGCAGTTTGCTTCCCTTGTCCTGAGCCTTAGAGTTGAGCTGAGCCCACTGCTTGTTCAACTTGTCTTTGATCTCCTTCACTTCCTCTGACTTGGGATGTTGGTCTTCCACCAGCTTGTCACCAGTCTGAGCAGTCACAAGATCATAAAGTCAGTCTTCTGTATGTGCAGTTTACATGACTATATATTCCCATCCTTTTAGAGATAGACGCCAACGTTAAGGTTTTGACTCTTATGTAACTTATATAGTGTATATTCTGTTCTTTGTCTTTGGATAGGTGTTCTAAACAGAATCTTTATCATATTATCTAGTATGACTATTTGGAAAACATTAATAATAGAATGCACTGATTAACAAGAGTAATCTTCTTGCTCAGACACAAATGACTTAAAGTAGGGCCTACAATAAAATATGGAAACTAAAAGAGAAATTAGTAAACATAATCTGTTTATGACAAAACCATGAATAATAACAAAAGATGAAGTCTTCTGTTTCACCCAATCAAGTAGGATCTGACAAAGAAAAAGGTTTAAAAAATCTCCACACTTTCATCTTTATACTTTATGTAGCATTAAAAATGAGGAGCACAAAACATATAGCGACTCCTTACAGCATTGAGTCCTTTCAGCCTCTCATTGTTGGCTTTGAGCTCTGCCTCAAATGCTGCGTGTTTCTGCAGTTTGGCTTGCAGGTTAGATAGATCCCTGTATGATTCATCTGAGGCTGTCTTCTGCTTCTCCTTCATCCAGTCGGATAGCTGTGGACAGGAGAACATTATTACTCAATACATAACAAAGAACAGGAGGTGAAAGTTTCAAAGTACATTGTATCAGTAATCAAAGATCTTTTTTTCATTTAAGGTTTGCATTCACCCTCACCTATACCTGGGTTCCGTTTTCTTGGATCTCATCTTTCCCAAACTTTCGCTATCTCTCTGCACTATATTTTTTTAAATTATTCCAGTTATCTCTAAAGTTTGCACAACTTTGCCAAAATGTGACAACTCTTTGTTTCCACTAAAAATGATTCTTCATATTTCGAATATTTGAATTCAACTACACAACTCAATGTTTAGTGTAGGCCATGTCAACTGAAGCAGATTAGAGGGAGACACTAGATTCATGACTTCACCTTCACCTTCTTGAGAAGGTTGGATGCCATTGATCTCCATCATGACTATCTAAAGGGAAAAGCTAAAGTCGATGATAACTCAGAACTACAGAATAGTTGCAAAGAAAGTGAAGCACTTTTTTCTTTCAAATACCACACTGGGAGAATCCTTACCTCATTGCCATCTCTCTTGAACTTCTGGAAAGCCTGCGAGGCCAAGAGATCCTGATGTCTGTCTGCTGCACGGTCCTTGGCTTTCTGTCTGCGGTCCAACACTGAGCGTCGGCGCTTGTCGATTCTGGAACAATTTTAAAAAATATTATGACAAAGATGTTGATAACAGTAGCAAAACATAGCACTTATACTTTACAACATTCTTCAGCAAGTTCAAAGCACTTTTAAAAATTAAATCGACAATGATTGAGTGCTAGGTTACAATGATTCAGTGTATGAATTGAAACAATACAACTCGTATTCATGATTGACAACTATGACAGAGATCTTTGATATAAGAATGTTTGCAAATGCTAAAGAATACTTCTTTTTTTGTTTACAAATATTTCGAAAGACGTATGCATCGGACACAAGACAAATTAAATCTTTCTGGTAATCGGATCTAACGAGACCAAGATTTAGACATTCTTACTTGTCACTGTCTGGATGTCCCGCATTCGGTGTATGACTCATTTCATGATTGACTACCTTGACAGAGATCTTTGATATAACAATGTTTGCTAATGCTAAAGACCAAGATTTAGACATTCTTACTTGTCACTGTCTGGGTGTCCCTCAGCCACCAGTTTGTCAGCAAGTTCATTGAAAGCCTTCACTTTGTCATCCTGGGCCTTGAGCTTCTTCTCAAAGTCTTCGTGGCGCCGGAACAAACCCTCAACGTCATCCACAGTACTCTGAACAAGGCAGAAAGAGACAATGAACTGAAGTTTGATGTAAACTGTAAACTATCTTATCATAATACAAAAACCAGATGATAGTAAAAACGGTATTAAGAAGCAATATTACTGCAATATGTGATTTGCACTGCTCTATATGTAGTCTTGGTAGTAGGAAGTATGCAATCCTGGATTCTAAGCTGAAAGAAAAACAGTGTGTAACATCTACGTGTATAAAATGTCATTCTCAAAAAAAAACGACTGGTGAAATGGATCTCTTTGCAAAATCTTTCAGAAAATGTACTGAACTGTACAGAAAATATGCAATTGAAAGTTGCACTTACCCCCATGTCATCAAAGTCTAGGAAAGCTTCATGACTGCTCGTCACTGCATCAATCTGGTCAGCCTCTCTGTTGAATACCTGCAAAGAGAAAATTGAAAACATCTTTAGGGTAAGAAAGAAACTGGCTATCTGAATGTTGAACTATAAAGCATTGATTAACACAACTCACAACATTTTAACATGTCCTGCTTTTGTGTAGGAATGAGTGGCTTTTGATAAATGGTTCAACAAATTATTAAAAAAGTGCCCTGAATGCAATTTCTATACTTTAGCCTGCATTGTATCGATATCAATATTGTAAATATTTTCTACGAGAGTGGAATGTTGTGACTCAATGAAATCGATGCTGCTTGAATGAATCAATAAAAGTTGTATTTTCCCTTTCAAGATCAAAATTGCATGAGACAGCTAACCTGCAAGTTGTAGGCATCCTGCAACCGTTTCTGTCTGGCCGCACACATTTCATCAATGACTTTCTCCTCAGACTCCAGTTTGGCAACTTTCTCCTTCACTTCATCTGCCTCAGGATTCTTAGCCACAAAGTCTCGTCCGAGCTGGCAGGTGGAATGTATTCTGGGGGAGAATAGTCATGATGAGCTTAAAGATAGATAACACAGAAAAAGGATGAGGAAAAGGTTAGATAAGATACTTTGAAAAGGAAGTGCATAAGAACCACACTCCTCCTTTGATTGAATCACGTTCATAGAAAAAAAAGCTCAGTTCCTTCATAATAAAACAGAATGAAAAGCCTAAAAAGATCAAATATGCAATCTATGATCAAGTATCAGTGCTCTTCAAAACCTCCCTTTAAAAAAATAACTTTATACATGTACCAAAGTGTTGTGAATGAATCATGTTTCAGTCTAAAATGATTACTTCTTAATGTCTAAAATGATTACTTCTCAATGTCTAATAAAATGTTCATTTACAATAAATTGAAGTTTGCCTACTTGTCTTTATGAGCCTTAATGTCGTCCTGGACATCTTCATGGGCTTTGAGCATTTCCTCCGCACTCTTGATGTCATGTGGCAACTCAGCACTGGCCAGTGTACGTTTCACTCCACTTGCCCACAATAGCTGAAAGAGAGACGACACAGATGCTCTTGAAGAATCCGATTCACTAGAACTACCAACATTCTATTTCTGTTTTTTCTTTGTGCCCCGCTTAATGTCTGCCTAGTCATCACGATCCTAGTTAGTCAGCTATTGGTTTAGGAGTGTTAGTTTGCTAGCAACAACATTTGAAGGGGTCTGCAGTGGGCCATGTAGGTTGAAAGATTCTTCTATGGTGAGACATAGGCTGGAGTGTGCTTGCATTCTTTGCTGAATATTCTTTGTATCATTGCTACTTGTCTTTGGGTAGGATATGGTGTTGGGTATGAAAGGTTGATAATGATGTCATTTCTCCACGGGTCTACCAAAACTTGCTGTCTTGTTGACTGAACTCGATGATTATCCAATGCGGATTATCCAATGCGACATCCTTTCAGAGCATGGTATGTCAATTATTGGGATTGCTCAAGTACATTTTGTATGGATGGGTTCAAAGCATTTGGTAAATTATCAATCATGAAAAAACCCACATGTTTGTAGCAGCTACAGCAGTACATGTACAATTGAGCCTGTTGCATCCGGGAAAAGTGTTATTTATTATACATTAATTTTCTTATTGTATATTCAGTCTGGTGCCACTTACGAGATCTTTTGCGTCATCATTGAATCGTTGCTGATTGTTTGCATCATCCAAAGTGTACTTTCGAGAGTCAGCCTGGCCCTAAAGAGTCAAAGATCATAACAAAATTCAAATACATTGTTAATATTTTTACATCTACAGATAAACATCTTACCATTATCAAATATGATTCAAAATAGTATTTTCCACATTGAGAAAATTCTACTTGTCTTAGAAAAGGGTAGAGTTATATACAAAAGCGAGCTTGATTAAAGTCTGCTTTTATTTGATGGATTATGGGATAGAGCTAGTAAAGAAGATCCCTCAAGATTACAAAGAGTATACAATGTTGTCTACTGACAATAAGACCTTTAAAGTCTTTGAAAATCGAAACAGTTTCCTTTAAGCTGTTTTAATAATTGTTGAAGAGAATGTCTCCATAGTCCCTTCTAAGCCTTTTTTTGTAAAGTTGTAGATTCTTTATAGTAAATTATGTGTATTTTTATGTAGTTTTAATCAGATGTACCTTCAGATTGTCCCATTCTCCTTTCAGGTCCTTCTGTCTGCCGTCTACATAGCCAGCCTCATCTGGGTAGGAGGATCTCACACTGGGGTCAACAAAAGAACAACAAAAATAGTACACTGGCTCAGCGCCTTATTCGCAATTACTTGTTCTTACTTCCAATTATACTCACAAACTCTAGAATGCGAGAGTCAATTCAAATACAACCACAACAGAGACTTTCTATCTTACGCCTTAGAATATTTTGTGGGTCTTCCGTTTCATATCAGTTATACATTTATCCTTTTTAAATGTATACAAACTCAGGCGCTCCCTCTCCTATCTCCTATCAATCTTGGTGTTGGATGATTTGTAAGCTTTGACTCTAATTCATTTAAACTAATGCAGCAATATGTGATTCATGAGACTTGAAACAACCTTGAGAATACATGTAAAATAAATGATTAAAAGTAAAAGCCAAGTTTCAGTTACATAATTCCGTCAATAAGATACAGAAACTTACGAGTCAGCAAGATAGTTCATCCTGTTCATTTTCTCTTCCATGGGGACAAGCTCCCTCTCCAGTTGCTGGAATGAAAGAGGTATAGTAAACAAAATATTAAAGTTAGGCCTAGCCATCAAATCATAACTTGTGTGAAAGAATTCACAAAGTTGACCACAGCACGTGTAGAAAGAGATACAGAGAGTGAAGATTATCTTACAGCATGTCTCCTCTGAAGGGCCTGGATGCCTTTGAGATCGTTGGCCTTTCCTTCCCCAGCCAGGGCATTCTTCTTCTCCTTGATCCACTCCTGTAGCTCGTCACATGTCGACTTGAACATCTCAATGCTGGGACAAACAGGCAAGTCACAGGCATTAACATAATTACTTATGCTTATCATACTTATAGTATGCCTGTAGTCAGCCTGTAATAGTATGTTGTGTTCAGGAATACACCCGAACCTGATTGGGAGTTGTCGATTGTAACATTCCATCCAAACTCAAGGGAACATCAATGCTAGCATCACATTCTCGACTGTGTCTTTTCTTTGAGGTAATATATCAATATGCCTAGTGATTTCCTTAGACTCTTGTCCATTAGGTCACATCTGAAAACTTGACAGTCAGTTTTGAAACATGAACATACAGGGATATAAATGGGAAATGAAGAAAAAGTCAGAAAATCACCACAGGAACCCCTTATTTGGGGTACTGCAGCGTCCTTATGGTACGTTTTGCTATTACCAAGCATCAGGGGTACATTTCTATTATGATGTGGACCCTGAAAATCTGGTGTCCGACTAAATTTGTTTTACATCACTGACAATATTGATATGTAATGACACATAACACTAATGATGCTGATGCTTATGGTGACACCATGAAACCAATGCATGAAAAGTATCAGGTGTCCAGAGTTCTTATATGGCCTAGTTCTCAACAACAAAAACATGAACAATTATTTCATTTTGTTCAAGTGATACTGTTTTGGCCACTGATTTTCTACATCTCTGGTCTCAAATAGGCTTCTCAAATGCAATGTGTGCATAGAATCTCAAAGGTCTCTAGTTTGTATGCAAGCTATAAACTTAAATGAATTCAACTAAGACACACGTCTACCTGCCTCCCATCAAAAGGTGGCCACTACTGAACTTAAAGACCATCATGTTTTTGCTCTCTTCAACATTTGTCAAACTACATATACTCACCTAGATGCTCCTTTCAGGCTTTTCTCTTTCTCCATCTTGAGCTGGTTCAGTCTGTCCCACCTGTCGTATTGGAAGAACAACATAAATTCCTCCTCCGTCTCCATCTTCAATTTCAATACTTAAAAAAAATAATTAGTTAATCAGTTACTAGCCTTTTTGTAAACAACTATGATGATCAAAATAGATTTCTGTCCCACCACCTTGGTCAGCTTAATCATACAATGGATCAACAAACAACAACAACAACAACAACAACAACAACAACAACACATATTAACCTGTCATTTTTTTTCCTTCTGTCTCTTGGTGACCGCCCCCCTCTGTGCCTGACAACAAACAACAACACCAACAAACAACAACAACAACAAACAACAACAACAACAACAACACCAACAGCCAACCTGTCGTTGATCTCCTTCTGTCTCTTGGTGACCGCCCCCCTCTGTGCCTGACAACAAACAACAACACCAACAAACAACAACAACAACACCAACAGCCAACCTGTCATTGATATCCTTCTGTCTCGTGGTGACCGCCCCCCTCTGAGAGCTGCCAGACTTGATGATGGTTCCAGCCAGGGCATTGATGGCATCCAGACGACTTTTGTTGGCAGCAAGACTGGTCAGCAGGTTCTGGCAGATAATGATCATTATGATAATGATAACAACAATAATAATGATCATTATCATACTACATGTACTACTACCACTTCTATTGACATTAATAGTGGTGGTGGCAGTGATCATTGTTGTCATCATCAACATCATCATCATCGTCACCATCATCATTGTCGTCATTATCATCATCATCATCATCATCATCATCATCATCATCATCATCATCGTCGTCGTCATCATTGTCACCATCATAATCATCATCATCGGCATCGTCATCGTCATCGTCATCATCATCATCATCATCATCATCATCACCATCATCATCATCATCACCATCATCACCATCATCATCATCATCATCATCATCATTATCATCAGGCTATGCAGAATGACAACGAAGGGGAAATGTATATTTGAAAAAGTCATAAAAAAACCATTGTGATACAGAAAACAAACTAATAGAAAAGGAGAACTGAAAAAGACAAGAGAAAGACAAGAAACAGAACAAAAAAGAAAGAAAGACAGTAAAGAAAGAAAGAAAGAAAAAAAAGGAGGAAAAAATAGAAGAAAAAAAAAGAAGAAAAAAAAAGAAGAAAAAAAGAAACAAAGTAAAAAAGAAAGAAAGAAAGAAAGAATGAGAAGACATGAAGAGAAAAAGAAAAAAAAGAAAAGAACAAGAAAAGTAGAAGAAAAGAAAAAAAGAAAGACGGTAAGGGGAAGAAGAACAGAGACGAGGCCATGGGATAACCATAACTTTTCAGAATAATTCAGGATAGATCGATCATTGATCTGTGATCCATTGTTTAGAGTACATCTTCAAACGTTGATCTTAGGGGAGGGGCGGGGCGGGTAGTGGAGTGTGAGACAATTGGAAGGTTTGGCGTAGATCGAGTGGTGCTCGATCACTGTGATTTGTGTCATCTTGGACCAATTAACATGTCTGATGGGACACGGTAGACGACATCCATCTTCAGTGGTAAACAGTGATCGAACAATAAGGCTAGGTAGAATGCGGACAAATGGTTATTGTAACATTAAATGTACTAGTAGACGTAGAAAATGAACCATATTCGGGGTCGATCCAATCTTAAGGGTTTGGTGAGTTGGTTTCAGGGGTTCGGCAGGGTCTGCGCCTCGGTTATCAAGACTCACGACACACCCGACTTGTCATCAGGTTTTGTGTTTCTCTACAGAAGGGTTCTGTGAATGCGCATAATATTATGGAGTTCTCTAACTCTAACAGGGCTAAGAACCACTGAACTAGGTGCGTGTGAGACATTTTTCAATACAAAGATAACGCAGCGATGTCAATCTAATCCCGAAGATGATCTAATACCAGAACAACTTTATTTGAGGGAAGCAAGTTTCTCATTAACGCTCTTCTCATTTGTATTTCACAATCGTCAAGGCTAACGCCATTCAAGACAATAAGGACACCCATACAACAACCTTACATTTACCACAACATATCCTAAACTGAATGAAGAAAAAAAAAACGCAAAAGGATACATGAGGAAAGGACGATCTTTGTGCAAACTCGCATTAAGAATGAATTCACGTTAAGTCGATAATAAGTCCACCGTAGCCAAACTGTTAGCATCCCCCGCTGGATGAAAACAAAAACACGTAAAAAATAACTCACTTTGCAAGTAAAATTGATCATGTAGGAATGACAACGCCCTTAGACAACCATGGTGTCTAGAGCTCTTGCAACCCGAAAATTATTCATCAAGCCAACACTCGTTAGTGTCATTAGCCTGGCTTTTCACCCCGCCAATAGTCGTTCGAACTACACGTGTGATTACCCTGACTTTGTTCACGGGCTTTACTTGGCTTGAAACCTGAAAAGAGTCGAGTAGTCATGGAGGGTGAAGAAACCTTTAGAAAGCTAATTTCCCCCTTACCTCTAGCTTCTTCTTGACCGCTTCCATGTCCTCAGCGAGACTGTCTTTGCTCTTGAGGACAATCTCCTGGTAGGGGGGAGGGGGCGCGAATTCACACAGTGTTATTCAAAACATACTTATTATATTATGGGGAGAGAAAACATTTTAAAACAACTTAGTGTTATTCAAAGGGTTATTACAAGGCTTATACGTCGGCAATCTGACGAAGTGCCGTATCTTCATGTTGGGGTTATTACAGTTATCTATAATACGCTCATTACCTTTGTAACGCCATTTTTCACTAAAAGAAAATGTATCACTCAAAAAAGCTATGATCCAACATGCATCGATTTTTACCTTACCTTTTCGATGCAAGAGCAAAAACAAAATGTTGCCAAAAACCCTAAAAAAATATCTATTGTCAGATACTACACTCTAAAGGACCACCGACACGAGGTGTGTATAAGACACGTAATCCCAATTACCGTAATTCCCCTAAATACTCTGGTTAAATGGTGATCTATATGACGCTACAGACAAGACATACACGGTACATCATTTGCTTCATTAACGCTAAATATTCCATCATGATGATGGAGCCAAAGAGCGCTCTTTGGGAGACAGTGGCATCTTGAACGGATGTGAATGGTTGACAAATAGGTCTAATCACTGATAAATACCAGGACAAAATGTTTTGCTTCCCCTGAGAATAATAATGTCTTCTGTGTCGATAACTAAGTACATCTTTTACGAGTCTATTTTCTTGATTTATGTCCGTCGTTTGGGTAATTCGTAATAATTTAGGGGTGAGTAATTATTCTTTCTAGTGTTGGTTGGTCAGTCGATGATGTTCTTGTGTCGTATTTTGAGTAACCACTTTCTTCATTCTGTCTGTTTGTTCGATCATTATATTGTTTTTGTTTGTTGTTTTGTTTAACTTTCTTTTTTTCTTCTTTTTTTTCTTATTTGTTTTTCGTTGTTTGGTTTTGGTGGGGGTTTTTGGTGGTTATGTTGGTTTGTATCTTGTTGTTATTTGTTCGATTTTTGCCTTTGTTTTGTTTTGTTTGTTTGTTTTGTTTGTTGCTATTCTGTTTGACTGCTTCTTCATTAGCTTTCTGGATTATGTTTGTGTTTTCTTCAAATCCCAACTAGTTTCTTTCATTCATTTTATTTTTGTTTTCCTTCTTATCTCTATGTCTCAGAACAACTCTAGTTGAGATGGTGTTTTGTGAAATCATTATGTTTTACTAGCTTGTCTGTCTGTATACTCGCCTTTGCTGTTATTGTTGTTGTTGTTGTTGCAGAGATTTTGTTTCTTTACAATATGAACTCGCATCAAATTGGCATGTCTGATTTCTTGCTGAAAAGTCGATGTCGTCACTATCTTGTTGTTGCTATGGTAATGGTAGCCATTGCTGTCTGTTAGTTGTTTTTGGTGGTCGAGGGTATGCTACTAGTTTGGGTTTGTTTGCTTTGTTGTTATAAATAATGGTGATGGTTGCTTTGTTTTTCGTTTTGAAGCTACATGTAGTTTTTTGCTGCTGCTGTTATTGTTGTTTAATTGTTATTGCTGCTGCTGTTATTGTTGTTTAATTGTTATTGCTGCTGCTGTTATTGCTACTGTTGTAGTGATTTGTTGTTATCGCTGTTGCCGATGTTGATGTTGATGGTAATGGTGTTGCTATTATTGGTGCTGTTGTTTTTGTATGTTTTTTTTGCTGTAATTGCTGCTGCTGCTGTTGCTTGTTGTCTCTCACCTTATCTTTCATCCAAGCCTCGAACTCGTTGCACTCGCTGAAGAAGTGGAACAGCTTGATGGCATCTTCTAGGCTGACTTTTCTAGCCTGGGGGAAAACAAAGTTGACACCAATGTTTCATATTGATAGCTTTCTCTCCATCTCTTTGTACATGTGTACTAAGAAAATGAAGAGAGGACCGAAAGAAACAAAGTGAAAGAGAACAACAAGGGGGGAACAGTGAGAGAAAGAGAGAGAGAGAGAGAGAGAGAGAGAGAGAGAGAGAGAGAGAGAGAGAGAGAGAGAGAGAGAGAG
>JAUELK010254876.1:0-16450 GCA_031471215.1 Gastropteron pacificum | reverse complement strand
GGGTAATAATATGCTGTAAAGCGCTTTGAGCTCTCCGGAGGAAAAGCGCTATATAAATGGGCTATTATTATTATTATGTAGAATGTTCCCAGAGTATTTAGTGGCGTCATCAGATGGGATTGGTGTCTCTCAGCCAATCAGATGAATGGCACTATACCGTAGATCTTGTCATTCATTAGAATTTACATATTATTATTTAAGAGACAATTTGACTTGACAAGCGGGGATGGGCATATTATGTGTTATTAATCGTATATATCTTTCTACTTTCTTCAAGTTGATAGGTTTTCATTTTCTCTTCACAGCCAATCAGGTGTCTAGACAAATTTAAAACAGTGACAAATTATCCTTGTAGTAGGAAGCGACCACTGTCCAAATATGTGCGAAACTCTGGCATGTTTGACACACTTGTTGTTCAGGGGATATAATTTGACAGTCTAGTAGGATACCCTCTTTTCTGAAATGTTCCCTTTCTTTTTAAACCGCTAAGTACCAGTTTTTCTACTTTTCCAAGGGACAGGTTCTTTGAAGGAGACCACTGTCTCTAATCCATTCTTTTCCAACCCTCTCTAGCGACATCAACTTTGGAATCCTGTCATCACCACAGCCCGAGTGAAGTCTGAAAACAGTGTAGAACCAGCAACACCATGGGGTTGTTCGGAAAAACTCCACAAGCTAACCCTAAAGAACAAGTATGCAGTCCATATATAGACAATGTGTATATTTGTTTGTTACTGCCAATTATTACATGTATAAATTCACACGAGTATATTTTTAGAAACATGATACAAATAAATAGAATGATTTCATGAGGAAAATAGTACATTTGAAACACTTTTAGTAGGGTTTTGTAGCAATTGAAAATGTGTTTTGATGGAAATGAGATGAGACACATAAACAATTTTTCATTTATTTTTAAAAAGGCAAGCAGTATATCATTATTTATTGATTGTAATCAACATTTCATTTAGAATTAAGTTAAATATTGAGAGATGACTACCATCCTAACAAACAGAGTAAGCCTACTTTTATTCATAGCTTATTGGAGACCAAGGAATTGCTAATTTTAAACAATTAACAGAAGTATTTATGAACTGATAGACTATAATACGTTTGTAATGGTCCAAAGTAAGTTAACTTTGGCCACTGTTTGATCAATCAATCACAGGTCACAGAGTGGACAAGAAAGCTGAGGAAAGAAGGAAACAACATTGAACGACAGATCCGAGGTATTCAGAATGTCTGTCTGTATGTGTGTGAGCATATTTTCATTAATTCTTTATTTAAAGAGAGCAAGACGATAATCAGTGGTTGTAATTGTGAGTGTAATGAAAGGTTACCAGTAAGAGAGCCATGCATAGATTGCACCTTTCACATGTCACAAAATGGTTTATTCTTAAAGTATTTTGATCAAAATTTAAAAAACAACTGGCTACAGTATGGTGAATCACTGTTGATACGATGCTATCATCATTGAAACTTCAAAGTCTCTGTCCCTTCATTCTCTCATGTTTAGGTATCCAACGAGAGGAAGAGAAAACAAAACGCCTTTTGAAAGATTATGCCAAACGAGGTGAGAGAGAAGCTTGTCGCACATTGGCCAAAGAAATTGTCAAGACTGACCGACAAATTCAAAAGATGTATGCATCCAAGGCACACATCAGCTCAATTCAGATGAGCATGAAACATCAACTAGGTATGTCTTCATCTTCTGAGACGTGATCAGTCATTTTATACATCCAGTAGGCTGTTAAGTATTTCAAATGATACGTTTAAATGAGTGTAGCTACAATTACACCCATACAATCTCATCTCATTCTTGATGTTTTGATCTTTAAGATTTTATATTTCAATAGTAACATAGTTTCTTGCAGAGGTAAGCCTTGTTCTGTCACTTAGGTCATTGTATATTTGTATTATCTTTCCATGAGATTTTCTCAGCCAGTAGCTAATATTGCCTTTGTACTTTCTCAGCCACTATCTTCTATTACTATCCATCCTCACTAAGTGCTCTGTCTTGTTTAGATCTCGTTCTCATTAACCTATTTAATTTGTTGCTAGTCCTCCGAAAATGTCTGAATCTCCTGGAAATGAAAATAGCTTTGTGGTTTGTTGATATTTAGTCGATGTATATTTTAAGCTTATATTGACTATAGTACTTTAAATGCAGGAGAGGTCCATTTTTAGATTGAAAACTCGCAAACTCTAAGTCTTTTTACATCTGTGTTCTCAGCTACCCTAAGAGTGGCCGGTGCCTTGGCCAAGAGTACAGAGGTGATGCAGAGCATGCAACAGCTGGTCAAAATGCCTGAAATCCAAGCTACAATGAGGGAGCTTTCGAAAGAGATGATGAAGGTAATAGGCCTACTGAAATTGAAAGAAATGCTGTAGAGAGCATCGGCCATAATTATAACATGGTCATTTATGTGATGGTCCACACTCTATTTTTTCCTCTTGAAAGAATCAAGAGATGCTGTTATCCGTTAAAAGTATGGCTTAGGATAGAAAATTCTGCACTTTGTTATGAAGTTGTTCTGTCTGTATCTCTATTAGGCGGGGATCATTGAGGAAATGATGGATGACACCATGGACATGATGGACGATGAAGACTTGGACGAGGAGGCTGATCAGGAGGTCGATAAAGTCCTCTTTGATTTGACTGCAGGTAGAGTTGGTCGACATGCTTTGATTTTACTGATAATATGGCAGTTAGAATTCACTTTGATCTGCTTGGCATGAAGAATTCGTTGTTGATATATGTATGTGTCATTTAAACACGTATGGTAATAGTAATGCATGGAACCATGCACAAATTGCATTTGGTTGTATTTGTACATTTCTTAAATAAATATGAGTACACACAAGAAGGTCTGTACAATTTTTCAAATTGAATGCAGAGGACATGGGGACAAGCATGATTACAACAACAACATGCACTCTGTTTCCAGGTGAACTGGGCAAGGCACCTGCAGCTGTGGACGACTCTCTGCCAGTGCTGGAGGGTGCGACTGCTGGCCCGTCCAGACATGCTGCTGAGCCCGTGGCCCTGGAGGAGGATGACGAGGACATAGATGACATGAAGGCACGCCTGGAGGCTCTCCGCAGCTGATGGGCCGACTTCAACACATCCTGGCCTGCTTTGGACCACTCCAGGACAATGCTTACAAACACACACGGGAATAATTGTAGATACACATTTAGTCTTTGTAATAGTTGAGAAAACACACATACCAACACAATAGTAAGCCACACATTTAGTCTGTGTACAAATTGAGAAAACACACATACCAACACAATAGTAAGCCACACATTTCAAACACACATACTAACACAATAGTATCAAATTCCAGGAAGACACTCTCACACATAATTATTTA
The DNA here is from genome assembly GCA_031471215.1 of Gastropteron pacificum. Classification (NCBI taxonomy): domain Eukaryota; kingdom Metazoa; phylum Mollusca; class Gastropoda; order Cephalaspidea; family Gastropteridae; genus Gastropteron; species Gastropteron pacificum. The sequence goes on along the minus strand of JAUELK010254876.1, from coordinate 13,073 downwards.
CACATGTTACAGGGTGTCTTTAATTTACATACAATTAATCACTCTATAAGTGACATCTCAAAACACAAACATAGAGAATGAAACACGCAAATGTGAATCTGTCTCTTGAAACTACACAAAAATAAATTATGAAAAAACACATATACTTATGGAGTATTTGTGTGTGTCAAAGACACAGATATGTGTATGAATGGAAAAGATACACACATTGTAACATCTTTGCTATGTTTAGAGGTGTTTGAAATAATAGACATTGTTATCCATATCATAGTTCAGTTGATTGTACCAGACACATACACAAACACCTGATTTTCAAGACAGCTGTCATCCATACATTATACATACTTGTTGCCATTTCGACTCTTAGTTGTGACCTATTGAACATCCTGTGCTGCACTTTTGTACTTTTATTTTCTTAAAAGATTGGTTTATTGATTCTGATCATGTTCATATAGCGTCGATGATAACCCAAAGAGGAGATAGATGTGATGTTTTGTATGTTGTTTTTTTGTTTTTTTTAATTATCATTATTGTGGTCGATTCTCACTGCTGTAAGTGTTAGCAGGGTATATATAATTTTTTTGTACTAATTTTACTATAACTATATGCATCATTACAACCTAATTCTATTGATCAAATGTGTTTCACATTTTCACTCATTTCGTTATTTTAGGCAACAACGTTCTGTAATTGCAGTTATATTCTTCATAGACTTGGAGTAACGCACATTCTCTGTGCAGACCAACACTGCTTGACAGACTTTGGCACATCTTGAATGTTCAGAGACAATTCATATCCTTTGTACTTGTACCATGCTGAAGCTCAAATTTTCATTTAAGAAAATTGTATCAGGAAAGTAATTGTAATAATATTAATAGTAGTAACTTCATTGGGGTTTTTTTGGTCCTAGCATTAGTAGTATGTGTGTTCCCAATTTGACATCCTATCCAAATTCGATGAATGGAAAGTAGAGTTAGAACTGCTTTAGCAAACATGGGTAGAGTTTTAGCACCTACTCCTTCCGAGAACTTGGTCGTCTTACCATGGCCTATGTATAAAAAGGTGTATCGAAAATATGAAGACAAGATGCACTGAATTACAAAACCATTGTTGTAAAGAACATGCTTCTTTTCTGTCTCTTTGACAAAAAAACTTGTTAAAATTAATTATAATTAATTTAAGACGAGTTTAATGACAAGTGTGCCTTCAAGATTTTTCTTGAAGCAATATCTTTTGATGATGTTTACAGTGTATACTTAATAGCAACAGCACATATCTGTGTTTGATGAGATATATAGTAGAAATCCTTTGAGAAATTGGATTCTGTATCTCAGTTGCGTCTTGTTGATAGTGCGTGGCATGTATATTTTGATCTCTTCTGTAATGCAATTATTTCCCTGGTAAACAACATTGACGCACTCTGATGACCTTTCGTTGCAAATTTAATCATGACATTTTTATATCTGCCCTGATCATTTCTTGTTCATGTAGTGTTCAATATTATTTTTTGATGGTATGATTTGTCATGGGTATAGAATGAATACATGTGTATATGTTTTCTACCATAGGGTTATCGTTCTTCACTCTTCAACATTTCATGAACAAATATGAAGTCAGAATTTATAAAAATAGTTCAAAGCCAAATGTCAGCATTACAGTTGTAGATTTGTTGTTTCTCTCAAATGGACTGTGTGGGCCGTTGTGAGTTGCCTACAAGTTTGAGTAAATTATACACATCTTTTTTCTAGAGTGGCATCGCCAAAATTAACGTCAAGGTGCCATTATATTCTGAAAACGTAGCCATTTAAGAATGTATGTCTTTCCCCAGAGCCTTGAGTCTTCTTAGGATGGGATACATATTGACTACAAATCTAATGCCACATTACTGTACTATCCTTTGATATTGATTACCTACTTTTGTAATTAAACAAATATCTATTATGCAGTGTAGCTAGTTGATCATGATTGAAAGGCTCCTTCGTCATATCATTTTAACACTTGCAGTACATAATGTCTCCAGTTACATGTATAGTCAACTTTGTGTGAGAAACTCTGCTATATGATACTATAGGCAATGGTGAAGTGTGGCAATTTCAATGAACGATGCCCCTGACAGATTTTACGACTTCATGTCAAGCTTGGCTAATCATCTGTGATCTACACTTTTTGAATAATCTCTTATGTTGAGTATACTACACTCAGTGAGCTGACACTGGAAAGGAAATAAAAACCCTCAACGCCAAAGTAAATGGCAATTCTCGCTGTATGTCAGTTGAGAGTTTGAGCATCAATTTCATCTCTCTTGTGTGTTCTTGCATGTTCTATGTGGATTACACTCACAGACTAAGCTCTGTGGACTTGAATAATTTTGACAAACAATGTACATGTATAATATGATTGTAAATAAAACAACACAAACCCTTTTACCTTCTGCATTTGTTGTTTTAAACATGATTTGCTATTCAGTTGTTGTTTGTAGAAAAATATACATGTATAATGATACAATCATAGAAATACTCCTAATAATACCATGAATACCCGTAGTTAGTAGACTACATGAAATGAGTGAGTAGCCAATTCAAGTAATTATTGTTTTGAGTTCTATCCCTGCCATTCAGTGACATAGCATCCTTGACCATGACCGATGCCGATAGCCAAAAGTCAGGCGAAAGCCAACTGTGCTCAGTAAACATTGGGAAAGTGAAGAAACTCCTCTTCATTAGTAGAAGCAAATAAATCCGAGAGATTTCTCTCCACCCGTCCTGTCGGAGAGGGACGTTCATCCCAAGTTCTGTCTTTTATACCAAACTGTTGCTAGGGACGGTAAACTTAACTGTAAATCTAAAACTAGAACTAAAAAAACCCAACCAGTAGTAAGTAGATAGACATGTGATTATACAGCCACCCTCAGCCACTTGTCTTCAAAAAGACACACTCTTGTTTCTACTTTTCTCTCTCAAAGTCCCAAAGCACACACCAGACTACGACCGTCCAGTCCCGGAACAAACGTATCTCACACTTAAAACTACATGTAATAAAACCCATGCACGTGAATGTAATGTACCACGCCAATCAGGATAGTATGTCAGGTGATACATATCTTCTTCTTCTCGATCACTAGGTGGTACATATTATTATCTTCTCGATCACTAGGTGATACATACATTATTATCTTCTTCTCGATTACTAGGTGATACATACATTATTATTCCCGTTGTAGTGTGGCACCTGCCTTAGGCACCCTGACCATATAAACTCATGCCTCATGCTTCACGTGAGTGAACAAATGAACAAACACAATCTTACTTGAGGATGGCCATAGAACTTCGCTCATGCCTAATTCTCACGACTCATGGCTCACGTGTAAGTCTGTTGTTGTTTTATCACAAGCCGATGAGTTGCTCACTCTTGTCAGCCAGTGCCAGTCTTAGAAAGGACGGTGTTCGCTGCAGTTGTTCCAGAGTTCCGTATAGGGTATTCTGGGTGGTAGGTAGGTCAGGTAGAAGTTTCTTTCGTAGGTTTTGAAGTCCAGGGCAAACAAAGAGAGTGTGATTTCTGTCTTCATGAGGTTCGTGCTGGGGTTTGATCCTGTTACGTGTGAGCCTAGAAGCGAGCAGGTTCACTTTTTTTGAAGCGGACTGGGAATCAGTGCATAGTGAGTATTTTCTTATCCACCACCAGGGGTACTCTTGGAAAAAGTACTTTGTCACGCAATTCTCACCGTATCCAACGTGTAAAAAGGATACCCGATTATAGACAGTACATGTATGTTGGTATGGGCGCCGACCAGGCAGCACTACCAGTATGCCTACCATGAGGTTGAGATGGCTTTGGAATGAAACAGGTATGTCGGGGTAATATTGTGCTGTAAAGCGCTTTGAGTTTTCTTTAGAGCGAGAAAAAGCACTATATTACTCGGGTATTACTATTAGGACTTTTTTTAGGGATGTCTGCAACAAGAAAAGCCCTGAAAAATGTTATAGACACGATCAATATGTGTAATACTAGTCTACTAGGCCCTACCGATACACACACACAAATGCTTATGCACCAAAACAAATGCTCCTCTCGCTTCCTTCTTCTGAGGAACAAAATCAGCAATTCATCTTCTTCGTCAGACGATTCTATCCTGACTTCACCACACAGACTCGTGTGTGAGGCGTAAAGCATGAGGCGTGAGTCATGAGGCATGACTTTCTATGGCCCTGGAGCCTTTGCCGTTGCCATGCCAACAATGATATTGTGATCTATAATGCTAATGCTACCACCGTTGCGCATCACTATGTTGTGCCGTAAACTTTGTGCTGTCACACTTTCCTACTGGTGATTCTAAAGTTTGAACGTCGGTTAGCCTACATTTTAATTTTTCGTTGTGTGTTTTGTGCTTGCGAATTCTCGTTTTTCATTTCCATTCATTCAAGTTGACCTTTTACGAAAGGAAAAACAAAATTAAATAAATAACAGCCTTGGTTCAACCTGTTTAAACTTATGAGGCATAATTTCAATTCAAATATTTTCCAGTCCGGTCTGTATTCTTTCAACGTAAACATGAAGAGAGCCACACAGACAAAACTAAAACATTCTATTTGAAAGGTGCTTCAAGTTCCGTATTCGTTCTCCGGTTGTGTTCAAAATCAAAGCTCCCTTTGCTCGTGTTATAGTTCAATTCGTCTATCAGTGTGTAGTTTTCTCATCCGTAAAGGCGCATGGCTGTTGCTTCTTTTGATGGGAGGCTATAAGTATTAAAGTACATTGTCATTGAATAGAAACTGGGTAGACCGAAGCGTGTGCTACATTGTATTATATTAGTACTGAATTGAATTGAGTGCTTTTATTGCTATAAGGCCTTTGGCCCACATTACAAAACCATACACAAGAGTAGAAAGTACTGTATGTGCTTAAAAGGCACATAGGGACTTGTACGCCTACTAAAGGATTCTAGATAGTGGGTAGACTGAAGCTTGTGCTACATTTGCTTTAGTACTGTATGTATGTGCTTTAGAGACGAGTACGCCTACTCAAAGATAAATATTTGTCTTAAGTAAAATAGTGGAAGCTCAATTTGCACAGATTTTCTGTTTCTTCGAGAGCAGAAGGAGATGTTCGAACTCTTTTCAACTGTTGGATTGCTCTTAGGGATATGTGTTCTGTTGTACATGTAAGTGCAAAAAAAGGAAGATAGAAAGAATCTTGCATGCAGTGTTGGTCCATTCATCAATCCATCCATCTGGCCAGCTTAAGTCATCTGATTAAGACTAACCACACATTGATTAGATCTGAAAGCCTTTTTTTTACAAGATAAGATAAGATAATATAATTCTTTATTACCCCATGAGGCTAAATTAGTTCCACAATGTTCTGAAATACATTCACAAACAAACAACCATGGTGGAACACATTTTCATACACATTTCTCTCTCTCATTCATCTAACTCATTGAACACACAGTGTAATAATAATAACAACATCATTTATTAATTTATATAGCGATTTCCCCCCCACAAAGTGGGCCCAAAGCACTTTACATTGTATATTAAGAACTTGCACGCCTCAGTCACACACAATCACCTTTCATTCACCATCACAGACATTTACATAACAAAAGGCAGGAGATATTTAGCCAAAGTACATGTTAAAAAGGTGCATCTTAAGCCTTCCTTTTGAAGGTTACTAGACTTGTAGATGATTTAATCTCATCCGGAAGTTGAGGTAACAGTGTAGGTATGTAAATAGCATAGACAATAGCATGGGGTGAAACGAAATGAAAAGGTTCATGAAATATTAAGCGTTTTAAATATCATCCTCACATGAAACATCACCGACCATTCCTCGCATGATATTGAGATGTTTTTTTTATGTCCTTATTCCCTTGGAGTCGCTAGTAAAAATCACTGGAACGATCCAGGAAAGGTAACAAGGACTCATATTCAATTTTGAAATAAACGATCTTGTCATATTATGTAATATATTCTCTACCTTGTTGACTTATGTTATGGGCTTTTCCTGTTTGTGAACGTCAAGATACGAATACTACTACTGGTATTCTAAAGCGAATCACTGTGAATTCACAACTGTGACCAGTAACCCAATTTATTCCCATTCCAGTTACGGGCGATGGCCTTACAGTGTGTGGCACAGACTCGGTGTCCCTGGGCCTCCACCCACCGTGTTCTTGGGTCACATTCTAGACTTGAACACAAACCAGGGTGGCTTGCCTGCCTTCAGACGTTGGCGACAAGAGTACGGCCCTGTGTACGGTATATACAGCTCCAGGACACCCATCTTAGTCGTCACAGATCCAACGTATTTGAGACGTATTCTGGTGGCGGACTTCAAGGCTTTCAATAACAGGCATGTTCGTGTGTGTGTGTGTGTGTGTGTGTGTGTGTGTGTGTGTGTGTGTGTGTGTGTCTGTGTGTTTGTGTGTGTGTGTGTGTGCGTGTGCGTGTGTGTGTGTATGTGTGTGTGTGTGTGAGTGTGTGTGTGTGTGAGTGTGTGTGTGTGTTTACATGTCTACCTGTCTCTCTCTCTCCCACTCTCTATCTGTGTGTGTGTGTGTGAGAGAGAGATATGCAGACAGACAGAGAGACAGACAGACACACACAGAGACACATACACACGGGGATAGGTATATATATATAGAGAGAGGGAGAGATGGGACTTCAGTCAAAGCTTTCAAGAACAGGTTAGACTGTTTGTTTGTGTGTGTGCGTGTGTGTGTGTGTGTGTTTGTGTGTGTGTGTGTGTGTGTGTGTGTGTGTGTGTATGTGTAGTATCTATTAAAGATGGTCAAGGGCAGTCAAATCTACAGGTAAAGCAAAGCAAAGGTGTGTAGGCCCTACATATTGTCACGTCATATTTTCAACATTATATAATATTCATCTCTGAGCCAGGTTTCTCCCTCTGGATGGCGTATTCACCAATGCAGAAATGAAGTCAGGTCTGTTCTTTGTCGGAGGTCAGCAATGGAACAGAATTCGATCTTTGGTGAGCCCTGCCTTCAGCTCCAGCAAATTGAAGCTGATCACACACCACGTCAACACATGCGCACAACGCCTTGCCAACTCCTTCCGGGATGCAGCACAGACAGGGGAACTGGTGGATGTTAAGAGACTGTCGAGTGCTTACAGTCTGGACGTCATTGCATCCGCAGCTTTTAGGTGATTTTTTCTTTCTTTCTTTCTTTCTTTTCTTACTTTCTTTCCATCTTTACTTTCTGTCTTTCTTTCTTTTATCTATTTTTTTTTCTCATTACGTTTTCTCTTCTTTTCCTTTGTGTCTATAAGATGAGTTTTTAGAGTCCATTTTTTTCGCCGGAGTGTACTATTAGGTGTTTTGGCCACAGTGATGTTTTGTACTGAAGCTACTTACCTATCCCCGAACACATTATCCATTATGTAAGCTTGCACGACGTATTAGCCAGACAATCTGTATGTTCACCTGCTCATCGTTGATTTATTTTATTGAGTTTGTTAAATATAGTATACAGACAATGTATGCGATCATCCCAGCCATGGTTTACTGTCACTAAGAGGTTTGATTATTTAAAAACTGCCCTTTTTGTTATGATATTAAGATGGTTAGCATAAAGAGATGTCAGCGTTCAAGTTGTGGTATCACTTAAGACTGACACTTTATTCTATTTCAGCATGGAGACGGGCGTACAGTCAAACTTTGGGTCTACTTTGATGCAGAACGTCACAACACTGTTTTCTATCCGACCTCTTTTCACCATAGTGTTTATGATCGCTAGTGTCGTACCTCATATCTTAATACCCTTTCTACGTCACAGCGGCATGGGCTTCTTCAACAGAGATCAGATTCACTATTTTGACACGATGGTACGGGAGATTATCAGAAATCGTTTGGCGGAGGAAAGCCCACAAAGAAGGTCAGACATTTTGCAGATGTTGATGGATGCAGAAGCTGTGGACAATGAGATGACTAATGGATCAGCCAAAACCTTGAATCGTGAAGAGATAATAGCTCAGTGGTTTGTCATTTTAATCGGAGGCTTTGAAACAACGTCCACAGCTTTGCAGTTCATTTTATACGAGCTCGCCGGACATCCTGATATTCAAGAAAAGGTCATAGAGGAAATTGATATCGTCATAGGTAACCAGGAGCCTAGTTTTGAGCTGTGCCAAGAACTCAGGTATACGGAGGCCGTTATCAAAGAAGCTCTGAGGATGTACCCACCCTTAACCCAGATAACACGGAAAGTTACAAAGCCAACTACAATGGTAGATATCTGTCTTCCTAAAGACTCGGGTGTGATCATCCCAGTATACAACATCCAAAGAGATCCCGAGATTTACTATCAACCCGATGAGTTCAACCCTGCAAGGTTTCTGGACGCCGATGACGTCATTGATCCTGTTACATTTCTGCCGTTTGGATTCGGGCCTCGCCAATGTATCGGTAAAAGACTTTCTCTGCTGGAGCTCAAGGTGGCTCTGGTGCACATCCTCAAACACCTACGTGTCGTATCTGTGGTTCCACGAGAAGTCAAACTGGTTGAATTCGCAATGATGCTCAAACCCGTAGAGCCGATTATGGTGAAAGTAGAATGCAAGAACTAGATCTAGTTTATTGTACCTCAACCGCATCGACCCTGCTCATCCGCCCAACTGCAGGCACTGCAACCACCCCTACGAAACAACCTCCCACCTCCTCCTGGAATGCCCTGTACTCGCAGAGGCAAGACGAACCTACCTACCCCATCCAACCAACAACCCACAACATTCTTTATGCACCCTCCCAATCAGCTCAGACAGACATACAAATACATAAGACTGGCATTGGCCAATACGAGTGAACAACTCCTCGGCAGGGAATAGCAACAACAACAACAATTGTGCTAGGCCTATTTGATTTACAACCAAAATGTTCTGTCTGCCTGTGAATCAAAATTGAGAAACAATAAATTGTGTTGGATCCAGTGGGTGTTTATTGGTTTGACTTTATAAATTGCTGATTCTTTTTAGCATGTATTGTATGACACAGCTATAGATAATACTTCATGCGCTTTCTTTCTTAGTGTAAGCAAAGACTGTAATAGAGAAAGACTGTTTACTCGGCGGTTTTGCGAGTATGCAGCGAGGAGAGTGACTTCCCTTTTCTGGACAATGCTGGGCACTCAACTTGTAGTAGGCTACTACACACACATTGTAAAAATGTTTGCTTCATATAGGCCTAGTACCTGTACTTGATGCATTTTAGGCCACTACTACATGTAGGCCTACTAGGTCTTATGGCCTACGTTTACTTTTGCTTAAGTCATCGTCATTGTCATCGCCGTCATTGCCTTCGTCAGCATCGTCACCGTCGTCGTCGTCGTCGTCGTCGTCATCATCATCATCATCATCATCATCATCATCATCATCATCATAGTCATCACCACCATCATCAGCATCACCATCATCATCATCATCGTCATCATCATCATCATCATCATCATCATCATCATCATCATCATCACCTTAACGTCGACATTACTTTAGACCTCAGGTGATGTAAAAGAGATCAGCTGATGGCCTCTACTGGTCATGGTGTTTTACGATCTATCAAAAGAGTTTGTTTTCTTTAGCTAATCTAGATCTAGGTTTAAGCCCACTTTCACCGCGTTTTGCGCACATTGAATTCATTGTCCACATCCGCATTCTCAACAAAGGCGAGAAAATTGAGGTTTGTGGCGGAAAACGAAACGAAGAAATTCAAAACAACGTAGGTGTGCAGGTAGAATAGCAGGTATAATAATATTTATTCCATATCAAACATCTAGCAGACTGCTGAGAGTCCAATATCAATCTTTCGTCAAGTGAGAAAATAATAGAGTCAGTTGTATCTAATTTTTTCAAATGTGACGTGAACATGTTTATTGTAGTTAAAATGACATAATGGTGTACTCTTTCTACTTTCTCTTTACTAAAAAAAAAGCGTAACACGTCACACAACAGAAAAACAAAAACAGCACTGATGCACTTTTATTTTATTAGATACAATAGTATACATTCAGTAAAGTATAACAGGACAAAAAGAAAAAAATTGAGAGTGTTTCGCACGTTTCAGCCTTGACCTGTGTCAAGTGGTCAGCAAATAGGGCTATCCGGAAGACTACTATACTTACTTTGGAAGGTAAACAGACGACTCTACTTGTTATGACCGCAATCACGCGTCACTGCACGTGGAGTTGTCCAGCGCACGTGAAGTTCGTTCAGACCGTGATTACAGGAAAGAAAGAGGTAGATGTGATAAGCTGTCACCTAAAGTTATCGTAGTATCTGTTGAAAAGCGATACGATGTCACAAGTTGATAATGGTTTGCGCTGCAAGCTTTCTCTTTGAAATCTGCATTATCATGAATGAAGCGCAAACCCCACCTAACGCATTATCGGGCGTATACCTTTCTTTCTTTCTTTTTATTAAGTGAAAATTGTACCCACAAGAGCAAAGACCCCCCCCCCCCCCCCACACACACACACACACCAAGGCCCCATTGGGGGACATTGTAAACAACTCTAACCTATCATAGCTTCACGTGCGTGCCGAGTAAATAGAATCCCAAACAAAGGGACACGAAACAACAAGAAACAACAGTATTGAAAACAAATCCCCGAAGTGAAAGTGTCTTCATCATTCCAGGGAGGGGTCACACGATACAACAATGTGTATACACAGCACTACCGAGTTCTAACTACTTTGTACAGTATTATTCGTGTGGCCAAGCGCACTTGGTCTTGTCAGTTTTAGGTCTTCCCGGCGACCTTCGGTCAAGTGATTCTTCACTGTTCGTGGTGACGTGAAGGAAGGCCCCACACTCAGGCCCACGTGTTGGGGCCGGGTCACGGATGACAATTTTCGTTATGAAACAACAACGTCACACGTTTCGTAAAACGAAAGATGCAACGGAGATGCGGCTGGCGGTGTTATATAAGGAAAGGGAGATGCTCGCTAGGGACAGAGAAGCTGCGAGAAGACACTGAGACCTGTATGAAATCACGACAAACTGTTTCAACTTTGATAGAGTGAGTATACTATCCAAGCCATTAAACCTGGTGCTCATTGCATTCAGACTCGAAATAAATACACGCAATAAGTTTTCTTCAATCACTAGGCCTACATATCGTAACCAATTGAAGATGCAAGTTACATCAAAGTGCAAATGCCCTTCTGATAGCTGGATACAATGTGTGAACGCCTTGAAAGACAGAAAGACAGCCAAGTCCCATCTCTAAGACATCTATTCTGACAAAGGGGCATCTAAGAGGCAACTTCATAAATAATCATTCGATACAGTTGCTCTGAATGTCATGGTCGTTGCGTATTCTATTTCATTAATCAATGAAGTTCACTAACATGTATTCATCTTGCGCGCGCATGCGCTTTCGGTATCATTAGTCAACGAAATCACCCCAAAATTCATGATTGTTGAATGAAAGAAATTCAACGTACATTCAGTTTTCCATCAGTCTATGAATACCCTCCGACCAGTCAATGAATATGCAACGAACCTGAATTTGAGACCGATTTCCGTGCGTCATCAATCGTTGATTGCTACGATAATTGTTCCGTCAGACACATAACGTGTTGTTCACATCTTTCTCCCCTATGTCCAGACGTGAAGATGGCTCACCCAACACTTGTACTCACTCTGGCCGTGCTCACTGTGACCTTTGTGTCCATCCATGGGACTGCGCCAGCCTCGGCATGCAGCAGTACACAGTGTCCACAGTACACGTCAGAGGTAAGAATACAAGTGAAACTAGCAGTTAACAATACAGTGTAGTCATAAGCAATAATAATTGATAGCATTTATATAGCGCCACCCCCCCCCCCCCCCCTCCGCTCTACAGCAAGCTCAAAGCGCGTTTACAGCCACTATTTCCCCGACAGACACGATTCATTCGATAGCCCTTTCAACCTACCGGAAGACATACTGGTAGTGCTGCCTGGTCGGCGCCCATGCCAACATGTCAATAGCTAACAACATACTTTCACGGCTTATAGTCGGGTAGAAAGTCGTGGCAAAGTACTTTAACCAAGAGTAGATAAGTAGATCTAGATGTTGGATAAGAACATGCTCTTAAATATCTCGAGTTGGCACGCTCAGGGTACATACACAAATACTTTTCACAAACGTAGATCCATTTTGTCAACCTAGAGGTGTCCCGCTTAGCCCAATGGTCAACGGGCACTGGTCAATGGTCATATTATTTCACCTAAAATTAATAACCTTCACCACGACCATTCGTCTAAGAAATATATCATGTTTTAGTTATGCATTTTCCTGTTGACATAAATGTTTGGGTTGATTCTCTGATTTTGATCGAACTTAGTACATAGGTAGTACTTGCTATTTGCTTTTAGGATAGAAGCTTGATAAGATCTACTAGATCTAGTTGTAAAGTGCTCACGTCATCGTGCTCTTCGACATGTACTCCAAGGGAGGCTATCCAATTTTTCCTGTGCAATAATAAATATGATCGACATAGCGAAAGTTTGGTCGCCAGTTGTCATGGGGTAAATGCTTTGAATGGGGCGTTTGTTTGTTTGTTTGTTTGTTTGTGTTATTCTAAGAGGTCATCGTTTTTATTGGAAATGCTTTTGTGTTCCTTCAGGATCGGACTGGATTTGAAATTCGGACAATGACGCAAGATACAAAATGGGTTGTGACTTCTTTGATAAAGAACGGCAACTCCACTGGGTGGAGTGACACTCGTACAATGTTCAGAAAACTCTTCAACTACATTCGTGGAGCCAACGTTGGTGGTGAGTATGTCATGTAGTGTCATACACATACTTTATCTTTATAGAAAACATTGGCAGGAAAACAAGTTCAGTGTTCCATGTGAAGGGAGTTTATTTTAGCCATACATTTACATATGTTCAAGAAAAAAAAGGTCTGTACGTGAATGTACACTAGCCATGTAGATGTGCGAGCTCCTCTCACCCACTCGTCTCTACTTCAACAGAGAGTGACATAAAGACAGACAGGGAGAGAGAAAAGAAAGAGAGAGAGAGAGAGAGAGAGAGAGAGAGAGAGAGAGAGAGAGAGAGAGAGAGAGAGAGAGA
>JAUELK010254765.1:0-16459 GCA_031471215.1 Gastropteron pacificum | reverse complement strand
GCTTTCATTTAAACCAATAAGATTGACTGATCTCCTTCAACACCATTTTGATTGGCTGGATTGGCTGATACTTGTTACAGTTCTGCAGCGGCTACTCATTTATTAATATAGATGGCGAGGTCTTGTTTAACACAGTACTCTAAACATTCTTTGAAATAACATATGAACATTCTAGTTAGTGTTGTGGGTGTAATGGTGGTTTCAATAGACTCAAGCAAAAGAAAGGATTCATTCATTACTTTGCTGTGTATGTTTAGATTTATTTCGACATATAGGCCTATGCAATCTGTGTATTTTCCAATGCACAGCTGTTTCTTGTCCTTAACATTCACACATTTAAAGAGAAACTGCGTACTGTCTGCCAACAACTCTTTGACTTTGGTCTGACGGAGTATGATAAGAGGAAAGCTGAGGTGGACATGTTCTGGGAGTGTGTGAACGAAGCCAAAGACGAGAACAAGGAAATGGGCATGAAATTCATTGAGGACTTCATGGCGGAGAAGAAAAGGGTAATTACATAAATATGATGACATATTTATTGATCACATGCCATAGATGCTTTGTTAGTAACAGTCACTAAGTCCCCACTTTGATTTTGATATGAGATCTCAAATAACTAAGGTTAACATTATGAACGGAGATTTAAATGAAAGACATATCACAAAGCACGTTACTGATTATTTTAGAAAAGTAGAATAAACATATTTTATCTAATTTATCTTTTGATATTTTTTGGTAGCTTTATTAATATTGAATGTATTTTTAAAATGAGCAGTCTCTTCTTGCAATTGTAAGGTCATGTTGATGTATTGCTATTGAGGACTTAGACTTAGTTATATATTATTTAACTAAGCGATCTCAAGACCTGCAAACCTAGGGCAGTCTACTTTTGCACCCTATTCTTTCATTATGTAGCCCTTCTTAACTGCAGAAGTCTCAAAACCTCTCAGGGCTAGTGGACTACTTGGTGCAATGCAGTCCTCCTGTTGCCAATGAAAGTTAATGGTGTATACATTGGCCATTGAGACTGGACAAGTCTGTATGTCATATCGTTTTTACTGTTGCCCCTGTGTCAAATCAATATTCACAGGATGCCATGTTGATGTGTAAATTGTGGCTGTTTCCAGGTATTGGTTGAGCTACAGCACATGACAGATACCAAAATGGTGGAGAATAAGATCCATGGGTACAATGAATCAATCTCTACATTGTGGGACAAACTGATGGGCCTAGAGCTGCAGCTCGTAGACCAGTTAGAGGTTTGCTTATATGTATGGATTAAGCTGTAGTACAAGGGTGGACTGAAAAGTCCTCCCTCATTGAGTGCAAATGATGCCACAAAGAAATGGAATTTCATACATTTAAAGGGTGTGTTAGTGAAATCATATTGTTGTCTGATCAAAGTTATATCGTTGGCCCCATGATAATTCTGCACAAGGAACATTTCACAAATTGTTCAGGAGAGACAAAAAACTGTTTTCTTTCAAAGTCAATCGATGACAGCGAATTTTCTTTTGCCTATCTAGTCTTATATACATTTTTACATCATGTGATGAATTTTCCTGGTGAAATTCTATGAAATGGTTGATTTATAGGCGTTTTTAGAATTTGTCATGGAGATGTGCGAATTTCACCCTAAGATAAAACCACACAAGGGACATCGCGGTGCCTTGTGTGATCTTATCATAGGCTCGCTTGGTACTTGTGCAGCAATTTTTCTGCAATGTCATTGCTTTCCCGTGTATTTTGTTGTCGATGAACGCGAACGGTTTTCTTTGTAGGTCATATTTGGACAGCGGTCACTTTGTTAAATGAATAAGGTTCAAACCCGATTCAATTTAATACATTGTAGGCTATTGTAATTTCCTTCTGTCTTTCTTTCGAAATACTCGTGCCATGTAAATGCACAACATTAAGTGTTCAACTTTAAGCCCATAAGTAATTGAAGCTGTTTTCTTTTGTTTTGTTTGTTTAATTGTTTTTTGTTGGGTTTTAAAAAAAAAATGTGTTAATGTTTGTGTGAGCGATTTAAAGCAATAAGAGTACCAGTATAAATCGATAATAATAATTAATTCATATTTTAACATTTTAAATCATAAATCCCATTAAGCCGCTGTTGGCCAGTAGATGGTCAGCATTGGCTTTAATATTAGCAAAATAGCCAACTAGTGGACAGTCAGTTCGGCACCCTACAGATAATCATTGGTCAGTGTGGGCCCCTACATAGGTGGCATTTTCGGATAATAAAGGGTCAGTCTAGCTCCCAATATCGGTGATATCGGTGGCTAGTGAAGTTTCAGTATGGGCCCCTACATTGGTGACATGGTCTGATAATGAAGGGTCAGCATGGGCTCCTACTAGGTGATATTATCGGTTAATGAAGGGTCAGCAAGGCCCCTATATCAGTGATATTGATGGCTAGTTGAGGGTCCGCATGGGCCCCTACATAGGTGATGTGGGTGGCTAGTTGAGGGTCAGAATGGGCCTCTACATCAATGACATGATCTCATAATGAAGGGTCAGCATGAGCCCCTACTACTACTAGGTGACATTACGGTTAATGAAGGGTCACTATAGGCCCCTACATAAGTGATATTGATGGCTAGTGAAGGGTCAGTATGGGCCCCTACATTGGTGATATCGGTGGCTAGTGAATGGTCAGTATGGGCCCCTACATCAGTGATATCGGTGGCTAGTGAAGAGTCAGTATGGGCCCCCTAGTGGCGGATTACCTCAGTCGGTAGTGTGCCCGACTCGGGATCCTGACTGGGGCGAGTTCCGTAAACCCTTGGGAAAGATGTTTTACCACCATTTCCTCACCCCACCCAGGTGTAAAGGGGGTACCCGGCTATAGGCATGTTTCTGTGCCTCACAGGCTACCTGTACTTGTGTTCAATGTTTGTGATGTTTTATACATTAGTGCCCTATTTGGGGGAGTAATGGATGTAAAGCGCTTTGAGCTCTCCGGAGGAAAAGCACTTTGAGCTCTCCGGAGGAAAAGCGCTATATAAATGCCATCTTTACTTTTACATTGGTAATAACGGTGGCTAGTGAAGGGTCAGTATTGGTCCCTTTATTGGTGATATCGCTGGCTAGTGAAGGGTCAGTATGGCCCTCTACATTGTCGGATAGCAAAACATGTAAGCCACGACCTGGATGAAAAACAAAAAGCATATGCTTAAACAATGCTCCTCTTTGGCCTCTACAGCATAGGCTTGATTGAGATGCGAAAAACTAACCTATTTTCCGTTAGGCCTAAGACAATGTAGGCTACACACGCTTTGGCCTAAAACAAAGGCCATTTAGTACACTGCACATAGTAGGGTAGCGAGGGTGAAGTGCAGATGTGCGAGATCAAAGCTAGCGGTCGGCTCGACCGGCACTATGATAAAACCACACAAGGGACAAAATTGTCCCTTGTGCGATCTTATCAAAGGGTGATGGAGATGTGCGGTTTTCTTATTGTCGATTTTGAAGACTTTTTAATCAATTTTGACACCTGAGATTTGTACACATGGTGAAGACTACTATGGTGCATACTATTCTGCAAAAAAACGATTTTTGAAATTTTGTTCCTTGTGCGAAATGATCATAGGGCCCGCGGTATGGAAAAAGAAAGTATTGTTTAGACTGCCCTTGTACTACCACATTGTTCTGTTGTAAGATAGTTTGTGATAGCTATGTCAAATTCAAGGTCACTGTCTGTAAGGCTTGAGTTTTCTCTCATTAGATTTTTTGTGTGACTTAAGCTTAATACATACAGTCATAAATCATGAATTCAATTGATGTCAAGTAGGCCTATTGTAGATTTTTTTCCAATGAATACAGATTTAAAATGTGAGGCTGTACATTTCTCTATTTATGAAAAAAAGAATGAAGGAAATAATATTTTTTTTAAAAAGGTACCTGATGTATCTAAATAATTGTCTGTCTGTCGCTGCATTTGTTTACTGAGCACTATGTGTAGCAGCATCATGGATTATCCTTTAATGGGGGTTTTTCTTATCCTTTCACCCATATTCAGGAAGTAATCAAAGACTTTGAGAGGAACATGCAAGACCTGGTGGGTGTCTTTCTAGAAAATGTTCAAGCTTATTTGGGACAGGCTCGGGACTTGGAAAACATTCACAATGAGAAAATGATGGAGTGTGCCTCGTCAACTCTGGAGAGAGCTGCAAAGAATGAGCTGGACGAAGATGTGTCTGAAGACTTGAAAATGGTAACTGTATCATTCATTATAAATTCTCTTCAGTTACCCAACTTTGTAGCTGTTTAACTCTCCTCTCACCCCATAATTTGTATCCACATTTTCCATTTATAAAACAATGGAAGATTGAGACCAGTTGACCCCAAAAATGAATGAAACTTCTAGACACTGACAGTGGCCAATGAGTCATGAAGAGTGAATTCAGTGTTTGGAATAGTATTAGCCATAATATAGCTTTCCAATGCTCTCTGATTCCATCATATATCATCAAGAACTTCAAATAAAACGAAAAAGAAAGAATCCATGGTGTCGAATCTTCTGTATTTATGAGCCATTATATTTTCTCTCAGCTCCTTGTTGACAAAGATACCGTCCAAAATGCAGTGACAACTTCACACGACGTTCACTTGCTGAAGATAGACAACAAGGAAGATGACATTGTCACAAGAATCAATGGCTGGCTGAAGGTGAGATGTTTGATGATGTAAATATTAATGTGTTCAATGTCCTGTGTATATGCATTTTGAATGACTGGATACTGGATATGCATTTGTAGATGCACAGACTGATATGTTTTAATTAATTATAATATACACAATTTTGTTCATGAACAAAATACAACAATTAGTCTGTTCCATCAGCATGAGAGAATGAGATATAGAATTGGATAGCTGGACATTTCTGCATTTCAATTTGCAACCACCTTTAAAATACTGAAATGCCTCAGTTGTTCTAGGTTTGCTTATCTTGACAGCCCTACAATATCACACACATATTAACAACTTCTAAAGAAAAGTTATACTTTTTCTCAAGTGTATGACTGCCTGCATAGTCTTGAATTTTGTCTGACTACATTCAGTGATAACCCCTTTCCTAGTCTTTTGCCTTGTTTAGCTTAAAACAAATTTATACATTAAGACTTTATTTTGTTCATAATTTTTACTGGAAATTTCAGAACATGATTGAAACGATTCATCGGGAGCAAGAAATCCAAAGAAACCGGACTCGCATCACAGAGATCAATCACTTGGTTGATCACTTGAGAGAAGAGATTGACAGCCTTGACATAGGCCAAGGTATTTATTTACCTTAACTCTGTCACTGAATGTGCTTAAGCTTTAGAATACTTACAGCATAGTCCGCTCATATTCTTGTGCATTAATTTGTTTCAATGAGAAAGCATTATTGTGTAGGTCCCCATCAATAGTGTGATGCTTTTTAATTCTGATTTGTAGGCAATGTTTCTAATTTGATCATAATCTGTAAGGAAAAGTTCATCTATGGTATTACATTTTACGCCTTTATACTTTCAGAAAGATGCTTTTCTAACAAAAGATACATCAATGGCATTTATCCGACTATTATTCTAACACTGTCATATTTAACATTGCTGTGTAATTTGTAAAGTTTGTATTCTTTTAGTTTTTTTTTTCCTTTTTTGTTTTGTCTTCAGACATTTTGTTGTTGTTTTCATTAATGCTATTTAGAGTGAAGACTTGGATGATACTGTATTCTCAGAAAGATGATAATACCACTCTTGCATTTAGATCTATATGTTTGAAAAATGTCATTCACTGAAACCTACCACTGTGTGATGTGTGCTTACTTTGAGTTTCACAAAGAGGATGTTACTTATTTTAGGTTGTTCGCAACATCTTATCTTATCTACTAAAATTCAAAACCAGTTCAAGAAAGAACAGCAATGAAATAAAAGAAAAACTTTCTTCATTAAAAAGTATGATTTTGTTCACTTTAACTTTAACAGTTCAGAGCTAAAAAACAAAACATTAACACTACACTTTCATGATAAGTATTTTAAGTTTATGACAGAAAGTCAGAATGAGGATGAAAACAATAGTCAAAATGCTCAAAGTATCATATTATTCCAACCTTTTTACTGAAACAGCCTAGATGATAACAGAATAAGGAAAATGTTCATAACAATTTTAAAAACAATTAAATTGATAAGTGAAATCAATATAAACTTGACACAGATTTGCGCATATGTAGCAATGTTGTAGGCTTTTAAAAAAATGTGAACCCATTGAACCTTTTTTAAAAATAGATGAAAGCATTTTATGTTGCCTTAAAACATTGTCTGTTTAATGTGAATGTGATGCTTTGATGAGCTTACCATTAATACTTTGTCCATTTGTGTCACAGATGATGAGGGTAGGTATCGTTCACCAAGTATTCATTCCACTTTTCTTTTCTCTAGACTCCCTGCTACCTACACTACCCTCCCACCCACTCCTTCCCCTTTTTTCAGTTTGTTTGAATCCAAATCTCATATTTTGATTTGTAATTTCGTTTTCTCTCCATTAGTGTTTACATTCTTTCCCTGGCTTTGGGTTTCCCTCTCTATCCTTTAAAAAAATTATGTGTGCCTCTTTATTTTATCACTTTTTGTGAATCTGAGTAATAAATACACTACCTGGAATGAGTTCTACAGCAAAGGGTTTTTAAAAAAAAGAAAAGAATATGATAAATAGAAGATGTCATACACAGTTAGTGAGATAGTTAGGATAATCTCATTGTGTAAGGTATCAGATCACCATAAAATCACTATAAAATAAAAAAGAAATACCCTCCAAAAAACAACAACAACAACAAACAACAACTCCATATCTCACAGTGGAACACTCTTTATTCAATGACACATAAGCTTTATTATAATGAATTTTTATTTTTTTTCAATAAGGACAACAAGAATTGCCTCTCTATAAATATAATATAATAATTTGACATGTGCACAGTTAAAATTGTTATGCTGATTCAGTGATTGTTCTCTCTTTAGCTCTTGTACAATTTGAGACACATGTCCATGGAGGAGGAACACTTTTTTGAGATATCTTTTCTTTGCTGAGAAAATGTGATCAGTTTGAGATTTTTAAATTTTCTTTGACTCTAAATGTCATGTTCTGTTACCTTTTATATTTTTGTCATTCTTTAGACAAAATTTGATACTTTCAAAAGAAGATGTAAAACCTAATAACAACAGGGGTAACCTGTTTCTGTTAGAAATAAAAAAGACAATGAATAATTGTCAAGAATAGTAGGCCCCTATTTATTTTCTAATCAGATTGATATTTATATAAGAAAAGAAAAAGAGGAGTGTGGAACAAAATGAATTTTGAACCTGAATTTGGAAACAAGTGTTGATGCATATTCAAAGTATTTGAGGTCTGGCAAATGCATGTAGATCAAAAATAGAAATATGTACTACATGTAATAAAACTAAAACTACACTTTACCCTGTTCATAGTGATTTAGAAATGAAATGAGAAGTATGAAAAACAAGAAAAAATGTTTGATTGCCCACAACATCTTGAAGCTAAAATAGGAACAGAGATACATGTTGATATTACACCTTCAGAGGGGGCAACAATTTAAATACCAAGACTTTCCTCACTAAAACTAAAACAAGTACAACTGAACTGTCTCACAAACCTATATTTCTCTTCCTTTTTTTTTTTGCAGATGTTCAGGTGTGGTATCAGTTACTATTAATTTGACTTTTTTCATATGTTATTCTTGGGTTATGTTAATTTTGTCACTTTTTTGAAGAAATTTCTTCTTTTTCTCACCACTTTAAAGGTATTTCATGTAAGACTGACTACACATGAAAGAAACACCCACTTGCAACAAGAAAATACGAGCAAAAAGGCCATTCAGTACTGAAGTTGCATAGCACACAACAACAACAAAAAATGCATTTCTCCTGGCAGATTAAATTCAGAATTTTTACCTGTAAGTGTAGTAATTAGAAAAGATAGAGCTACATAAAGTTAACATGGATTAAAATTTGAGATCCTTCCTTAAACAGAGAATGTCATAAATGGAATTCAGTATTTGTTACTGTGTTCAGTTTGCCTGCCTTACAATTTAGTCTTATCTTCTTTATCCTAAACATTTGACTTGTTATCCCTCACTTTATTGTTGGACATATAGGAAAAAGAGAAAGGAGGTAACAAGCAATCTCTATGTATAATGCTGGTTGGAGAACGGGGATACAGGATTGGATGTGAGCTTGATTGAAGAGATGAAGAACTGCACCAAATAACAATACATTCTCAAATCTAAATTTTGTACACTCTGTCAATTGTTATCATGAGAAGAAAGGGTGAAAATAAATCGGCAAAATATTTGGAGTACCATCATTATCAATCATGATTTTGGGATTAATACACTGAAGATAGTATTGACATTACCCTGCTCAACAAAGAGCTGAAGGGCAGTATTTACTACAGCTATGTTAATCAAAGAGAACAATCACGCATGTTGAAAAATCCATGAGATATACTTTGATGTAGGCATGATAGTGCTACAGCTATCACACTTTTTATTTATATGTCAGTTTGCCGTTAGATATGACATTTATCAAGTACAGTCAAACCTCGTTATACTGCTAAGTTTGGCGGTATAACGGGGTCTGTGTTAACAGTATGGAAATATTGTGCACCTATCTTGGGAGGTTGGGTGAATGTTAGCAGTGATGAGTGATTGTTTTTTTTGTCTTTTTTTAGTGTGTTTTAAATATAACAGCTTTTTTCGGCTTCCGCCATTACAAGTGATGTCAATTTCCAGGCTTCAGTGCTATTGTTCGAAATGCCATGTGATCAGTGTGTAATGTCTAGACTATGTACTTAAGTGGATTACGGATACGGTGAACTTGTCAGGGGGACTGAAAAAACGTTTAGCACATCCGTTGTGTCTCTTTCTATATAATTATATAAATACATTTATTTATAGGAAAATTCTGCCTTCTCCTCCCGAAATTTGAAGCAAGTCAATATACTGTGCTGACTATGACTTCATGTAGGTAGGCCTATCACCAAGTCTTTCAAATTCAAGCACTAGGGCTGATGAAATTGTAACAGAAGATAGGTTTGCATCTTGTTCCTCATCATGGGAACCCAACAGTAAGAAGAGATCAGAATCAGACGGGGAAAAAATCATTGACATGCTGCTTCAAAAGACCGTGACTGAACTAAACTAGGCTAGTGAGCGGGTCAGGGCATTACAGTACAGACGTTACATCCTAACTGGTGTTAATTCTTTTTCCTTACCCTTCCCCCCCCAAAAAAAAAATGTGGTGATTGTATAGGTTATAATAGAGTTTTGTCTTTTTTATTATTTTTTTTTAAGGAAAAAATATGATGGGAGATAAACTACGTTACATTCATTGTATTGTTATGATCGACTTCCTGATTTAAATATTAATTAACAATAATAGCTGATTTAATTTTATACAGCGCTTTTCCTCTTTGACCTCAAAGTGCTTTACAGCATATCATTACCCTGACAGACCTGTTTCATTCCAAAGCCATCTCAACCTTCTGGGAATGCTGCCTGGCTGGCGCCATACCAACATTCGGACAAGATCTTTCACTGTCTATAGTCGGGAACAGTGAGAAATATGTGACGAAGTACTTTTTCCAAGAGTACACCTGGTGGTGGATAAGAAAATACTTTCAAATCCAAATTGAGTCGGCACGGCAGGGGAACGAACCCCAGACCTTTGACTCGAGGGGCCACCAGACCAAGTTACATGATTCCAAGCTTCATAGTGTACTTTGTAGAATTTTCAATTTTAGTTGACTCCATCTTCTACAGAACAAAACAACAGCAAACTCAAGCAAGCTTTTACAACAAAATCAATGGGTTTTCTTTCTCCAAGAGAAGTTATCAGAAGTCCCTACATTTCCTGGAATTGTAGATAAATGTGTTGTCTCATGTTTTTAAAGTATTATTTCACCGTTACCTGATTTGGTCACTTTTAATTTTACACATGAGTGATACAAATTCAAATTTCCTATTAACTTGTTTGTTTTTTAAAGAAGAGAAAAAAAAGGGCATTCACATACCGATATGCCCACACATTTACAT
Source organism: Gastropteron pacificum (assembly GCA_031471215.1). NCBI lineage: Eukaryota > Metazoa > Mollusca > Gastropoda > Cephalaspidea > Gastropteridae > Gastropteron > Gastropteron pacificum. The sequence continues at coordinate 6,363 of JAUELK010254765.1, read as the reverse complement.
AATGTCAAAGTTAGAGAGAGACAAAGTTCCCTGACAAACTTGATTAGTTATTCTATACAAATGTCAACCTCTTGGGAGGCATTTAATTTGTATGCCTGGGACTGCATGACATATACACAGATTGATAATAATAGTAGTGATGTGATGGTCTAGTGGTCAGCATGTCAAAGACCCTGTCAATCCATGGGCATGTAGATTCTATTTCCATGTGTTAAAACGCAGGTAATTTCGAATTCAAATGACGTCATAGATATCTGAAAATGTGTGCAACTATAGTCAAAAGACTGAAAAGTTTGTGTCTGAATTTATGTCATTATCCAATCAAAACCATTCAAATTATTTTTAAAAACAGCATGGTGTTTGAAGCCCACCCTCATAAGACCAACGAAGGAGCGCTACCATGTGTTATGACGTGGACGATTTTGAGCGCAAATGATGTAATAGAGATGCAAACTTTTGTGCCAAGATAGTCGAAAGGCTGGAGAATGAGTGTGTGAAATTCTGTAATTGTCAAATAAAATCAGTACTAAGTTGTTAAAAAAACGTCTAGTTCGAGGTCGCTCAGAACAGATATTCCCCAAAATATATTTTGGGTGTGTGGACGCATTCCCTGATGATACAGTAATGACTAAACCAATCTTAATCTATAAATCATGTATCAAAGAAAATGGTATTGGATGTAGTTTATTATGCACTTTATTTTATCTTGATCAGCCCAACCAATCCCGAGCAGCAGTGCTTTAAAATGGCTGCGTTCATTTATTATATTATGTTCACTTAGAATCTTCTTTTCTTGATCTCCTCAGCAGCTTTCTGAAAAGAACAGCAAGAAATCACTGAAAGGTGAAGACACAGATAAGAAAGACAAACATGCTGACTTAATGGAAGAAACAATTGCAGAAGAAGATGAAGAAGGAGAAGGAGAAGTTGACGAAGGGGAGGAAAGAGGGGGGGGAGAGGAAGAAGAGGCTGAGAAGAAAGAATCTGCAAATCCTGAATCTTCTTAAGTATTGTTATTATATCATAAAGATTGCAGTGCATAGTTCACATCCTTGATAATACTGATAGGGGACACTCTTACTTCACTCCAGCAATGTATAAAGCAGATAGTTTTTAAGTAAAGAATGTTCAATGATAAATCTGCAAATTTGCTTACGCCTTGGAGCATAGGCTACCAACAAGACTTCGCCATCCACAATATTTTGATTCATTTTATGATGTGCAGATTTCATGAAGACATTTTTTTTTTAACATGATATCAATTCATATATCACCCCATAATATGAATTGCATGATGATCATGTTAGATATTTAAAAAAAGAACAAGAGAGATCAAGACTATATGAAAGTATGTGATATAATTTGTATATAACTTTGTGTATTTGTGTTGTGAATATTGTTAGTCAGGTGAAATATTGAAGGCTGGAAAACTGTCCATTCATTCATTACATGTCTATGTGTACAAGTGTTATGCCCATTTTGTCACGTCATAGAATCATTGATAAACCCATGTTATGATGTGCTTATATTTCATTGATATGATTAAATGGACTTCCCAAGGAACTTTTGAATTCAGTGTTCCTTGTCACATTCATCTCATTATAATTTAGTGTACAGTATTTCTCTTTTTTTTTAAAGTTATGTTTCTATGAATTCCTTAAAAATCAACTGTTTAGCCAATGTTGACCAAAACAAATTGAGAAAACAATATGTATGGGTGTCCAGCAAACCCCCCATGTCGCTGGCACTGAATGTACAGTCGAGCCATTCAAAATGAAAAAATACCTTGATTTGATTCCATTGATTTTTAGTTTTTATTAGTTTCATGTTCAACATTTCAGAAGGGTTTCCAAAGAAAAAGAAGTCGTTTTGTGTATTTTTAATCATATCTGTTTGAAAACATGAAAATTGATAGCTATTGTTATTAACACTTGTCTGAATTCTGACAGAACCTCACTACAACAATAAGAATAACTGATAGCAAGAAAAAAAAAAAGAAAATCAACAATCATATCATTAACAATAATAATGACAGCAACAAGAAAAACATTTTTTTTTCAAAAGAACAAGGTAGGAAATCCTTTGTACATAGTATTTTATGTATTTTTGTATAATCTAGTGCAAAAAACCCAACCAAACCCGACAAAAATCACACTGGACTGATGGCTGCTTTCTGCTTGACTGTAGAACTCTCACTGCACCAATGAATGAAGAGGGATGCAGCAGCAAGCCGACCTCTGACCTCATACACTTCAATGTCGTGGTGCCATTCCACATTGCCCCAGCGAATCGTCTAAACGAGACAACAATGAAAGCGTGAAAAGCAATATTGTAGAAGTTACATATACATGATAATGGATGATGAAGTCATTTACATGTGTAATAAAATAAAATCAATGAGAAGGGTGTGTGTTTTGTGCCTATTCCACAGTTGTATCTTAACACTTTACAATGACACTGTCAGCTAAAATGACACAGACATACATGTACTTATTGACATAACATCAAGTGCAAAAAGAAAAAAAACACATTAACAGTACAGCAGACACAATTATAAAATGCTTTTGTGTGCCTATATTTTCTACATGAATATACTATATACTGAACTGATGTATGTTTCTTCAGCATTGTTCTCCCTTATCTGTTTTGATCTGGTTTATTTGGTCATCCTGAAAGTATTTCCAGCTTATTCTCATTTTAGTTTATGTTCAGCTTTAAAAAAAAAAACAGGACAAATCTCAACCACTCCATCACAGAAATGATTTATTAACTAACAGTAACAGCAAGAAATCCAATTAGATCGCTCTGTAATCCACTGTCAGCAGCTGGAATTTTGATGAATTTTTCAGTAATTTTTAGTATAAGAAAAGCCTTAGCTATAGAGAATTACATGTACTTAGAAAATATGGATGAAAAGCACAGAGTGAAAGAGCTACAGAGAGACATCCAGGTGTAAAAGGGGTACCTGACTATAGACAGTGAACGACTGTATGATGGTGTGGACGCTGACAAGACAAATCTATCAGTATATAAGTCTCCTGAAAAACACCAGCGAATCTATATAAATAAGAGGCAAACTTCAAAGTAGACCTCCTCCGTTAATACTGCACCAAAATGGATGCGGTTTTCACCAAAGTTACTTTTTCGTTCTGCTTTGTGTAAGAATAAGTAACCATTTTATAACAATTTGTAAACAATTAAACTGTGTGCATGACAAGGTGATATCGTCTCAATTCTTACATTCCAACTTTTTTAAATCGTCGAAATATTATCAATTATCATTTTCTGGTCTGTTGTCAACGAAGTCGAGTGCAGTTCAAGTCCTGTTTGGGTTTTATCCTTAGAAAGCATGGGCGCAGCCATCTTTTTCAAGCTCCTTTGTTTCTCTTTGGCTTCCGGAAATAGTAATCAATTGTAATCTGGTACCAACGTCTCAAATTTCTTTTAAAGGCTCTACCCGATAGCTAATTCTTTCTAAAATTGAAGGGAGAAGCCCTATCACATTCGTAGAATGGGTTAACCACTTGTCAGGAATAAAAGCACTCTATCATCTGTGCTGCAAGATCTGTCAGTCACATGAATGGCCAACAGATTGAAAACTTCAGGAATTTATCATGTTGTTACAAAAGTGGCAACTCAAAAGACTGTGGAAATTATCAAACCATCAGTCACACCAGCAAAATCCTGCTCATCATCATACTAAACAGAATGAAACCTAAAGTAGAAGAAGAGTTATCAGACTGTCAAGCTGGTTACCGGTCCAACAGAGGTACTAATCCAATGATAATGACGACATGCTTTTGGTACTGCAAATTCTGATTGAACAATAAGAGGCTCTGACTCTGAGATTAACAAACAAAGCCTCAGATACATCGGCCATGCAATCCGAAACAAAAGCACAGCCCTAAAGTCATCAGTCTTTCAGGGTAAGACAGAATCGAAAAGAAAACAAGGGAAACAGCCCATTGAATACATGTAAAAGGAAAACATTAAAAAACATTAGCCAACTCAAGATCAGTCAAATAATCAGAAAGGGATGGGACAGAGAAGAATGGAGAAGGACTGTGTGTGAGGACATCCATTGTAGCAGCTAACATCGCTAACGATGAGGCCGACAGATGAGAGGTGATATGCCTCCTATAAGATTGAGAAGGCTATGAAAGAATCAGGTCTACCGGGGTAATACTAATAGTGGCTGTAAACTGCTTTGAGCGTAACCGCGCTGGAACTTAACCTTGTTGGAGGTATAGAACCTACATTATCAGTGAACAACAAAATATGATGAGGTCGGATGTGTCTTGACCTCCAACGAGCACCTGAGACAGAATCCTTGGGTTCCATTAAACCTAGGTTAAAAAACACTCATCTGAGTGTTGATCTGTACCTGAAAGTGTTGCTCCAGCCTGGCTAGATCTACAGCATCCTCCACTTTGATGTGCTTGTCCACCAGAGCCATGATCAGTACAAGGGACTTGATGGTATCAACTGCATAGTGATAGCCTGAAATATAGCAGCACAATGACATTGTCACAAAGAGTTTTTGTATTTGTTATACTGATAATATTTATCAAGAAGTCAAATTTTTCCCTTTTATGGCTAATTGGCTTCGTGCAAACAATAAAAGAAGTCAAGACAATGTGTAGGCAGCCTTCCGCCTCTAGAGAACACGCCAAAGCAGCCCCTGTTGTGGCTCAGCAGCCCGATACTATATGTCACGCAACATTTGAGGGAGGTTTTAGTGGTTGGGCTTGCTGCTGTCTTTCTTTGCGTTTCGCTCTCCTCTCCTGCATCTGCTGTTTTCGCTTCTCGTTTCCCATTTTAATCCCCTCCCTAACTGCATGCCTCCATTTAGCTCGGTCGTTTGTAAGTAGTTCCCAGGTGTTCGGGTCGATGCCTGTCACGTTCATGTCCCACTTGCAAACATCTCTAAACCTCAGGGCTGGACGTCCTGTTGGTCGACATCCTGATGCCAGTTCGCCATACAGCAAGTCCTTTGGTATGCGGCCATCCTGCGCACATGCCCAAGTCATCTTGAGTGTAATTCTCAAAATCTTTTACGAAGCTACTATTCAAAGTGTAATCTGTTTTGGTCTTTGCTGCTGGGGTGGCAATGTCAACATTCATAGCAACAAAAACCAAAATAAACAGACTTATAAATAAAGCTTCGAAAGTAATTCATATGTCACTCCCAAAATTTGGATAAACTATTCAAATCTCAATGTTTAAAGAAAGGCACTGCCGTAATTAAAAACTGTGAACACCCTCTCCGTGTGCATTTTGAAAGATCGAAATGCTCTGGGCGTCATCTATCTAAAATTGCAAGGACAGAACTTTACAGAAAGTCCTTTGTACCAGCATGCACAAGATTCATGAACGCAAGAAGTGTGAATGTGTGAGTGAACGAGTGAGAGTAAGACATCATGATTGTTTTTAATGTACGTAGCCTTATTGTATTGTTTCAGGTATTTTTTGTACTTCATGTGTGTTTGTCACTGTCCCATGTACACCGACATAAGTTTCCCCATTTGCATGGATTAATAAACGTTAATCTTATCTTATCTTATCTTAATCGACGCTGGCAGATCATGAGGTGCATACTGTGACAGACTGCCTTCTCCAGTTCGGAACCATGTCCTGCCATGGGATGCACAGTATTTGTCGCAGGCATGGAATGTGAAAACTCTCTAGGCTATTATCCTGTCTGGCATACGCAGTCCATGATTCTCTGCTGTATAAGAGACTGCTCAAAAAGCATGCTTGGTAGACTGAGTTTGGTGTACATAGTTAGTTGGTTATTACTGCACACTTTGGTTCTCAATTGAGTCATTATGGCGGCAGCTTTAGCCATGGGCTTGGTGATTTCTGATGGTTATGGTGGATCCCAGATAGGTGAACTGTTCAGTGGCCTGGAGGACCTCATTATTGATGATGATAGGCAGCGCTTATAAGAACGACAGAAAAAAGAACACTTTTCGGATATAAGAATGTTACTTCGGGTGTAAGAACGGCTGACTCTTCTCAACAAAGTGAATTTATCTAACTGTCAATGCTGATGGTGACCAATCAAGAACGCGCATACAGTCCCGCTCTTACTATATCTATGCACAGCGTAATATATAACAAGGGAGTCTGTATTTCGACTCTGGTGTTCAAATATAACGGAGGTTGCCCGAAGCTATATTTCGACACAACTTGTTCTGCGCATGAGTCAAGCGCCAGATGTGACCAGGCCTAGAGGAGGAGGTGAGGAGAGGATGTCTTAGTTCTATCTGCACTGCACACGTCAGATGGTGACCAATCAAGAACGCGCATACAGTCCCGCTCTTACTATATCTATGCACAGCGTAATATATAACAAGGGAG
>JAUELK010254654.1:0-16478 GCA_031471215.1 Gastropteron pacificum | reverse complement strand
AGTCATCATGTACCTCGATATACCCCTCACCGATGGACACACCCTGCTCATTGTCCTGAGACACAAATTCACCCCTTAGTCGGAGGAAAGATTGCTGGCGAGTTTTATGGCTCAGGAGTGATTAGTTTTTCGAGTACGGGTACCCGCGGGTATTGCTCCGCGGGTACCCGATACTCGTGATTACTTGAAAATATGGGTTTTGCCCAGCTCTACCAGAAAGTACCCAACATGTGCTCCAGCGCTGCCGAGAGTTTGAACTACATCTGTCATCGAGAACGAAGAAGAATAGAGGGCACCAACCTGAGAGTCAGAACTACATGTACACAGTCAGTCATTGTCATTATCGAGAACGAAGAAGAAGAAGAATTATTATCGAAATGAGTATGACTCCCGTTGCGCGCGTTAAATGTGTAGACGCAAACAAAATATCGTCATCACAAACGAAAGTGTATAGTGTTAGTAGTATAGTCCACCTTTCATTCAATGTTTCTATACATCGACAAATCGCCCGCTCATTTTGTGTTGAGGCCTAGTCTTTGACTATGATGAGTATGCAAATTCAATGACCGGTACAAGTGTACACAAGTGAGAAGGTGATACTCTGATACAATACTTGATTCATTTCATGATGAATCCTAGTACCGGGTAGTACTAGTACAAACAAGTACAAGAAGCCGCACCGGTGAATAAACTGTATAGGCGCAGGGTCCGTGCTGATGGAAAAATATTGCGGCGTATTGTCCGAAAATAACGGTATTTATACATGTATATTATTATTATAGGATTAGGGCTAAAACAGTATGTATGTATACATGTATATAGGATTAGGGCCTACCGACCAACTTTCACCCCTGGTGCCATGAGGCGGTGGAACTTTCCCATTTGCTATAGTATAACACAGTACAGACACAGTGCATTCGTCTTCCCTACCTTTTGGGGGGGTATCATCATACTCCCTCTCCCCCTTCCGACGAATGCTGATTTTAGTTTTTTAGTCTAGATCTATCTATAGGTAATGCATTACGGGCGACACAGTGGATTCACCTTTCATCACGTTCGGTCCACTCCCCCCACAAACTGCCCCCCTCCAAAATCATTTTTGTTACATCAACAAAAGTAAAATAAAATGTTAGGGATTGGCGATGATTTAGGGCTGTCCTCAATTTGCATTCGCTTTCGCTCACCTCGCTTGCTTGCTGTGTCATTGTGTATATATGGTATAGTGTGTTGTCTGATGTCTGGCAGACGTTGTTTTGTCAAGACGGACCAAGAACTAAATGTAATTGTAGCGGTTGAACAAAAGTGTGAACCGAACGTGATGAAAGGCGACTCTTTATTAATTTACTAACTTAACATACATGTCTATATTTCAACCAACGAACATGGCGTGCCGCTGGTGCAGGCAATCGGGCGTTTTCAGTAATTTCCCCTCAATACAATATCAACATTTGCCTCTCCTCCTAGAACTAGAACATAACTAGCAGAGGATTACAAGGAGTGGGGTTCGTTTGGAATTTTCGGTGCAAAATCTTCTAAACTAAGTTAAAAGTAAAAGCACCAAATTGTTCACACACGTGTCGTCCAGGTCATACTCTTTCGATTTTTGACATCCGGGGCCGCCACATTGGCAAGATCCAAATATGTCTCAAAAGGTAGGGGCGAAATCACAGCCCTATGATTTTCTGGATTTGTAAACACCTCCCATCAGCGGATAATTTTTTTGTTTTTAGGTCTTTTACACATCCATGTACTTTTCTCCGTACATCTACTTTGTTATATTGTTTCATTTTATTTGTTTGTATTTGTATTGTATTTATTGTCTGTAATTTGTAAATATTGTTAAGCGCCTTAGAGCACTTTGATGTGGAGTCTGCGCGCTATATAATGCATTATTACATATGTATTACATTACATTACATTACATTAACATCTGGAAAGACAATGAGCCTTTTTGTGCCCTAACAGACTCCGCTCTATACACTGGATTAGACGAGATCAACTAATTGCCTATTGAACTACACTACAGTACAATGAAATGTTTATATATATGTACACAATGTAAATACTCACTTTCCTTCAGGATATCATCTTTTGATAATGGAAGGAAAATACCAGTTCATAATTTGGTACATATATTTCATCCTAAGTAGGCTGCATTGAAATAATACATGTAAATGTTGTTACTACATATGACATGCAATGTAATAATAATAATATTACAAATAATAGCACTAGCACTTATTTATACAGATGTACCTTCATCTAACTTCTATATTATTTGTATACATTGTAAAAGCAAGTTACCCCTCTCTTACATTATAATAATTATTATTAATATGTATCATTAATCTATTTTTAAAAAAACTACTAATACTAATGTTTGCATATATGAATGATACATGTTGTTTATGTATTTTACTTTTTGTACCCAGGGAGACATGGCCAAATGCTGTAGTTAGCTGTGAAACCATTCACACAAGTTCAAACATCAGGGGTACAGAGAATGATGTGACAAACACAATATTATTATATTGTTCAGTGCTAAATCATGGCTGCAGCAACTGCAAAACCACATTGCCACAAATGTCTCAATGACCAATGTTGTTGTAGTAGTAGTTGTATCAATAGTCAGTACCACACAGCAGTGTAACAACCAAGTCAAAGACTGCATTGTACAATGGCATGAACAGGGGGCCAGTTGAAGGCTCTCCAGTCCCAGAGCTACGCTGCCATGGCTCTGTAGATGTCTATTACTACTACCGATACTATTCAGACTATTCCCTATTACTATACTATAGTACTAACTATTGGTTAGAATTATACCACTTGAATTTGAATGAATAGCTCATCATACTCATAGTATTTAGTACTCATACTCTCATACCTAGTGCAGCAACAGTGTACCAAAACCAGACAAACATGACTTTCACAAAAACACCCACTATACAACATCTACAGACAGTGTTGACGTTACATAACATTACATACATCATTTTAATATATTGTAATTGTTACATTAGTTACAACATCAAAAACATCTGCACTCCAGTTTTGGTTATTGAATTCTCATTTTATTTACCACATACTTTTATGCACATTGGTTTGCATCATGAATCGTGTCAGAGAAAGAATCAAAGGAAATGCATGTCATCATTCTAAACCCCGAAACAAAAATCCCGGGATTTGCTTGACTAAAAAAAAGCGGACACATCATCAGTGGCAGTGGCAGGTCTGCATTCTTGTGTGTGAACATTCAATACACATTACATACAATGCGCAAACTTAATGATTCACAACTAAAAATACAAACAAAAACAATGACCTTTGAATTTCAACGGCGCCTTGCTTCTGCTTACCATAGTAAATAAGTAGTAATAATAATAATAATAAGTTAAGATGACTTTCCCTCTCAATGGTGGTAATGATAACAGTGAACAGCTAACTGTGACGACATGTGAAATATGTTTTAACTTAACACAACACATCTGGGGGTGTTTTTGTCTTATTTATCTCCAGGCAATTACATACTATTATTATTACTCTTAATTATGTTATGTATTCTCCCTCCAGTCCTCTTACTTACTTATAGGTTTATAGATCAAATTACATCATGTAGACATGGATCTCTTCATCACCAGTACAACAAGGAGTAGTGTAGCCTAGGCCTAAACCTAGAACTATAATAAGTAATAATAATAGTATTAGTATTAATAGATAGCATATAAATCATAAAGCGCTTTTCCCCGCTCTACAGCAAGCTCAAAGCGCTTTGCTTTACAGCCACTATTACTATTATTACACCGACAGACCATTCCAGAGCCTTCTCAACCTCCTGGGAGGCATACTGGTTGGTATGGATGGTAGTGCTGCCTTGGTCGGCGCCCGGCGCTCATACCAAAATACAACCAACATACTAACAAGATCTTTCACTGTCTATAGTCTTAGTCAGGTACCCATTTTACACCTGGGTGAGGTGAGAAAGTCATGACAAAGTACCTTTTCCAAGAGTACACCTGGTGGTGGATAAGAAAATACTCTCAAATGCAAATCAAGTCGGCCCGGCCGGGGATCGAACCCCAGACCTTTGACTTTGACTCATGAGGCCAACACTCTGACTCTGACCACTCGATAAGTCGGATAAGGCAATGTTGACTGAGGGACATTTGAATTTTGAGAGAACAATAGGCCAACATGTAGTTTTTAGTACCTCTATTCTCTATATAATTACAATTACACCATAGCATTTTCTCAGTTGTGACATATTGAATTGCGTAGAACATAGCTAACCATAAATCAGTATGATTATTTATGACGCCTGGTTTAGTTAACAAAATGTGTACAAACGATGACAATACCATAAACCAGGTTCTACCTTTGAGATGCTCTTTGACTTTAGGCTAGGATCATGATTGAACTTGTGGAGACAAGAAGAGACTTGGGCTTCCTATTCTTCCCAGTGTAAGTAAGAGATAAGATAAGAATAAGATACACTTTATTGAAAGTAGCAACCAAGAACATCAAACAAAGTCCTCCTACACCTACTACATTGTCTTGGCAAAACTTGGCAGTGGTTCTATTAAAATTAAACATTTCCTTCCTTCCATATTTAAATTACATGTAATTTTGTTTAGGTTCAGGTATAATGAGTCTTTTAATGAAAGTTTCCATGAAGAATCATTCAGTCACACACTAGTTTGAACTTCATGTCAAGATGTTAAACTGCCTAAACTTAAACTTAAGCCATGACAAAGAGAACAAAGGTGAAAGTAAAACACAGTAGTTATACATTACTAAGCCACCATTGTAGTTAGCAGCACAAAAGTATGCATTAATCAATGACAAACGAGACAAGTAATGACATTGACAATGTACAACTAAAACAGTGAGAGACACTGCCCATCCATACGTCTGTTGAAATGGCTGTCGTCAGTTTCTTTGATACTATGATAGTCGTCAGGTTATTCCCTTCACCAAAGAAATCAGATTACTTTGTTGCTGCAGTGTGATGAAAGATATGGGGAATCAAACACTAACTAACATTACTAACAACCATACATACATACAATGAAATCATATTGTTATGAAATCATTATATTTACACACTCAATTTGAGTTGAGTTTCACACCTCTAGCCACACAATTTAGGCCATTATGAGGTGGGACGTATAATTATATATATACATATACACTGTCTCCAATAGGACTGACAACTGTTTCACAAAGGTTTGAAAGTAAAGACTGAAGCATACAAATTAAAATCAATCATATTCAAAATTATTACGTGATAATGATAGACATAATAATAATAATAATCAATTAAAACATTGAAAGAATAATTCAATTACATAATCAAAAACACAAATCAAAATGAATCTCTGTCAATAATAATAAGAGAAAAGAAAAAGAGGAAAATCATTTTATCAGAACTTTGCTTGAAGTGAGGGTCAAAAGAACACTGATAAATAAATCATCCCAATTGTGTACCAGTATTGCAGTTTGAACATAAATACATTCTCCTTACATTTTGTGAGGGAAAGTGTGTCATGTGTAAAACAAAACGAACAATACAACAAAAAAATGAATCTTAAAAGAAAAGGCACACAATAGTCATTATAATATAATAGGAAAAATATGTTTTTTAAAGGAATTATTCAAACATTGAAAGTGAAAGAACTAGCAAAGTACCAAATGTCAGTGTAAAGAATTTATTAAATGAGATTAAGAACTTGAAAAAGAAAGAAAAAAAAGGAGTAATCAGTAAGTGATATTCTTCATATGGTAGTAGTAGTAGTAGTATAAAAAAAATCATTGGTTTTATTGTTATAATAATAAATATGTAATAATAGATCTAGTTTCTCACCCTACGTTGGTATTGTAAATGTAATCTAATTTGAAAAAAAAAAAAAAAAAATTTATACTTAACAATCCTTCTCAGCACTCCACTATCTATACGAGTACGACGAGTGAGAAGACTTACTCTCATACAAAAATGTTCACACGCTTCTGTTCCATTAAGGAATGGTTGTGGTTCCATTTGAAATTATTTACGTAAATTGTGGGGCTTGCACAGTTACTGTCCTAATTATTTGCTAATAATAATATCACTTGCATAGATATTGGCCTAATGTAGTATTATAATAGGAATAAGGCGTCATTTATATAGACTGCAGATAACACAACACACTATGTGGCACACTTACAAGAGCAAAGAAAAAATAAACACAAATGCGAAGAGCAAGTAACCATTTCCACAGGAAAACACTACAGAATTTGAACAAATAGATTTGTCACTTTTTTCTGAGGCATGTGAGGCAGTTGTATGGTTAAAAAAAACTTGGGACTTTTTAAGGATGCTTCGAAGGGAAAATGTAATTTAATTGAAACTGTGGTACCAAATAAAAGTCTATCCTGATTCACAAAAACAGTAATATAATATTATAATAATAATAGTAATAGATAAAAAATGATAATTTTAAAGAAAGAAAGGGAGGTGTCAGAAAGTCAAACTCCGGGACTGAATTCCAATACCAATAGAAAATGGTTCCTTTCTATACTTTCAAACAAAACACACAAAAAAGGCAAGATCTGAATCAGAATCCAGTGCATGAGTACACATTCATTATTTCCTTTTAACGTTAACTAACTCAGATCACCAAAGTTGATTTTAAAATTAAAAAGGAAGTTGGTTAAACTTCTATAATGACTATGCACCGCCACTTGAGCAGCACACACACTCCTAAAAGCTTTCTATATTATTATATTAGCTGTGTGTAGTGATGACACCAACCTCAAACATTACAAAACGGAACCATTGAATAAAACGCGATCTTCATCATCATTAATGTAAGACAGACAACAACAATGAATCAATTCATTTAAATGAAATAATTCTGGCTTAACCTTAAACTTCAATCCTTTCAGCACAACGCATGATGCAAAAACACTCAAAACCTGAACCCTGAGATCATTGACGACACTTGAGTAAGTAATAATACATGGTTCCCATGTCAGTGTCAGTGTCAGGGAAGCAATCTACCAAGTCTGAGAAGTGGATGTTGAAAATATGTATTTCAGGTTCACCATCCAGGATCTTTGAGATTAGTTCTTCTCCATGAAGAAAGAAGACAGGAATCAATATCATCATCCCATAAATAAATTATATTGACATGGTGAACAGAACAGTGAAAGGTGCTTGCAAACCTTGATAATAATAGAAGTAGAAGACTTGAAGTAAGACTGTCTATCATCACGATGATTGATGTTTTCTTCAAGTAGCCTACACCAATACAGCACAACTGGTTCATAAAAAAAATGCAATGAGAATTGTCCAGATCCTTCACCAACACATCTAATCTAATAATACTATTAATAATACAAACAAAAAAGCCTGTTTCAAATGCAAAGAACCAACTTATATAAATGGTTTAAGTGAAAGATGTGACATCTATTCAGTATCTTTGATTTGACTCCATTACATCATGTATTACTAAAAGGCAGTCGGTGTCCTGCATATCTGCTGTGCCAGGCACGTTTGTTTTTTTTGCATAGTCACTATAACTATTATAGCTATTACTAATTATACTAATACTACTACACTACTACTCTCAGCAAAGTGGTGAACTGATGCTATGGAGAGGGAAGGCTGAAGTGGCTTTATATTGGGGAAAAAAAGGAAAATCTCATTGTTTCTATTAAGTCTATGCCAATGCTTTTCTGCAATAATTGACAGTTAATAATACATGTACATCATTCATCATTTTATAAATAAATTAAACACCAGTTGATAAAAATACTTTTGAAAATAAATTTCTGCATGATCTGATTACAAATCAATGCATGCAAAACAGGGAAAGGGATATTTCTTTGAGCAAGAAGGAAAAAAAGGAAACTTATTCCTCAGAATTATTTTCCGAAAGTACCGCATTTCTCTCTTGCATCTTTTCTCGGTGTGCCATGTCCAGGATAGGGCCAAGGGTACTGCTCAACTCCTGCACACGCCGGGCAAAGCGCTGGCGGTCACGTACAAAGTTCTCCCACTGTCCACGCCGCTCCTCTGTCCCCACTTCATACACAGTCACCAGGCCAGAACCCTCCACAAAGCAAACCTGTAGAAGGACAGAGGGAAAAAAAAATTGTCATAATAGTAATACAGGTTAAATGACAATTTCAGGTCCACCGCCAAAAAAAAAGGAAATTGTTTTGTAATTTTGTATCTCTACACTAAAGAGGCTTTTTAATTTTATGCACAAGATGATGATGATGACCAAATCTAATCAATTCCATACAAATGCACACATGATCATGGTGCCAAAATGCAACCTGCCTGTGAGACTTTCGCTGACACAGATTGAGATATTACTGACTGTAAATATAGATCAAGACAGTAGATCAAGCGCTTTTCCCTGATGCAACAGGCTCACAAAGCAACAACACAAACACACAAAAACATGATAACAAACAATGATGGTACTGTACAACAACACAAATTATAAAATATGAAAGTGAAAGAAAGATTACCTTGGACTTGGTAGCTCGATCAATGATATGGTTGTGGGGCTCACAATAACTGTCGCCATTTGTTTGGTAGTGGTAGTGCTCGTTCCAGGTTGTGTTGATTTCTCGAAGCCTGCGCTGACTTTCTGATTCTTTGGGAGAAGCCTTCAGAGCAGGCTGAGAGGCAGTCATGGACACTCCTCCACCAGTAAGGATAGAATCCAAGCAGAGGCCCTGGCTAAACTCAGCAAGTGCCCCAAGCACAGAGTGCGCAGCTGGGGAGGATGGTGTGAGCTCAACAAAGCTATCTGATTCATGAAGTGAAGAAAAGCAGATGCTGTCCTCTATACTGGAGTTGCTAGGGGATCCCACTAACAATGTCAAACTGTTAGGAGATGAAGAGGAGAACCCACTCGTGTTATCTCCCTCACTTTCTTGCAAAACACTTTTCAGAGATGGCATCTCCTTCTTTTTGAATAGTGTATCCAAAGATAAGGCTAAGCCTAAACCACTGAAATTTCCAGAGACATTTGCAGGCTCATCCATGCTCTCATCACTGGACCAACTATCACTATCGTAATCATCATCATCATCTGATTCATCATCAGACCCTACATTTGATCCTGAGATAAATATGCAGGCAAGACTAGACTGAGCAGATTTTGACGGAGATGAGTTGACCTCATTGAAAGACTCTGACGATAGACCTGTCCCATAGGTAGATGAGAAGGAAATGTCTAAATCACTTTGGGCACTTTGTTGATTAGTTCCTGCTGTGGGATTGTCCAGAAGACACACTGAGTCGTTACTATTAAGTGAGACATGTAATTTCTTAAACTTATTGTCACACTCGTCCCCCTCTTCATTAACTGTGATAGAAAATACTACGGAGGATTCATTAGAGTCTGAAACAGGTGACTGCTTCACATTCAGCTTTTCCCTGTAACGTTTCCTTTGCTTTTTTCTTGAAGGACGACCTTTCTTTGTACATTTACGTTCTCGGAACAAGACAAATGATCGATCATTTTCCTGTCCATCTTTCCTTTTTTCAGAAGCATTGTCAACAGTAGCATCTGAAAGTCTATCATCACCTTCATCAAGTGTGGAATCTGTTGACTTAGGTGATGTCCATGATGTGTGCTCAAAACTGTCTACTGAATGTTCAGAAGGGGAACAGGATTCATGTTTGGATTGCTTTCTATGTAGAATTGATTCAGGATTTTCATGAAATGCAGTTTTGCCATGCATTGAAACAGGTGAAGGCACGTCAGACGAACTGGGAATTTTCTTTTCTATTACATCTTTCTCATTGACAACACAATTGACTGGTTTGTCTGCTAAATCTGGTGATGTAAACAGCTGATTTGAGGAGGATTCATGCATTTTTCCAACCTTGTGCTGTCTATGACTCAGATCAACAATTGACTTCAAAGGCTCAGGAAAATCTCTCTTTATAATCAAAGAAGGGGCAGACAAACTTCCATCTAGTCTTTGTTCTCCCTTCATATTTGGAGTTGAGTTTGAGTGGTTAAGGGGCTTCTTATCATACATCTGTTCACCACTAAGTCTGTCTGAAAGAGTAGAGTTGTACCACTGGTTTGACTGTATTCCTTCCACAGTGAAAGGCGATTGTGATTGAGTAGACACTTCTGGAAAAGACTTTGATTTCATAAAGATGGGAGTGCTGTGTAATTGAGGTCTTGCTAACATTTTTACTGGCGACGTTCTAGGTGCAAACCACTTCCTTTGGTCTGACGTCTTGGCAGAAAGTTGCCGACTTGTATCACAGGGAGTGTAAGAAGAACACGGAGCACCAGACTGTATGATAGTATTGATAGGCACAGGCTTTGAATTTGATGGCACAGTCACAGAAGGAATGTGGTTATTGAGACTGGATGAAGTGATTTCACCAGTACTGTTGAGACGCAACAGTGCTGTTGGCAATCGATTTGATGATTGTTTTGTCAGACTAGTGCGATTAAATTGAAATCTCTCCTGAGATTTAGGAGATCTTGACATCAAGTCACAAACTGAAACACCCTGCATTGTCATTGTCATTTGATTGTGTTGGTGAGACATGTTCTAGTTCAACATCTCTGAATGTAAGGACCAGATTATAGTAGATAGACCTAGATCTAGTAACAGTAAACAATGTTCTGTAGTCCAAAAGTAGGCTAGATCTCTAGATCTAGTTTAGACATGAACAGTCTGAGCAAGGAGAAGGAGGCCAGATACCATCTTCTGTACCGGACATACGGCAATCACACTTTCGGTGATGTATCCTCCAAGACACAAGTTTCGATCTCCTCTTGCTCTTTTGAGTCTGAATTCCTTCTGTCTTTCCGACTGCCTGTGTCAGATCGTGTAGCGAATGTTGATAACAAAATAAGGAATGAGACTCGCACGTAAAATCACAATCACAATGCCTGGGCAAAAACTTGAACAAGGATTGTTGGGCCCTCCTAAAGTGGCGGCAACTGTAGCAACGTGACAGAAGTGAACTTCTTAGCTCTTGGTCTTGATCACTGTTGAACGAATTCTGGTCAATATCTTGATCAAATTCACAATTAATCGATTGTACATAAGAAAGTAAAAACGATTGCGGAATTTGTTGTTGAATACTGTAATTGTAATCCATACTCTTCGCTGTGGTTCTATTGAAACTTTGGACACATCGTGGTAGTTGACTTCGTTTATTTCATAAGTTAGTAAGAATATCAGCTGGTCTTCCTTTTCCTTGTTGATAGTTGGTTGGTTGGTTAGTAGCTCTGGCGGATGTTAATGCGCACAGAAATATGTCCTCCTTCACGAAGTGGATTTTACACAACATTTGACATTTATTGATTTTGACACCATTTGTTCTCAACGATTGTATATTTACAGATGTTTGAATATATTTTAACCCTTGAAAAAATATTATTTGAAACTTCGCTATAGCGTTTGAATTGAATGTGTCAGGGCTAGTGCTAAAAATAGGTCTGTGTGGATCTACTTTAACGGATTGCATCAGACAAACTGTAACGCTATACAACAAGCTCTCTGGGCTAGGCCTAGTAGTAATTAAGCCCCCCAATGGAAATAAATTGATATCCTTGTCTAAAACAAAAGGCTAAAAAAAACACCTATGTATTCAGATGGTTGAGACCCTACTTTTCAACAATGGAATAGTCAAGAGACAATACAAAATTGATGGTTAGCGAAAAAGAAGTAGGCTACATGTAGATCTATGTACTTCCGAACTGAAACTGAAGAAAATTAAACATACCGGTACTCAAATCAACTGTATGTTAATTAATAGCTTCATTGAACTCTGTTCATCTTATACAGTGTAATAAATAATGATAAAAAAGGTTGGACATTCGACCGAACTGTTTGATTAGCGAATGAGAAAGAGATATAATATTGTAATATTTAATCATAAAGTAAATGCTATTGTGTAGTATACTTTTGGATCTTCTGGACGATTAAAACATGTTTTTATCCTAAAAGAAATACGCGCACATACAGATGAACAACATATTATATGGGGTTCACTTTACTTATACATCACTTTTGTTGAATATGGTTCTATAAGTAATATAAGCCAGTGATGATACGATAGGCCTATGCCTCGTTATCAAACTGACATGTAGGCCTATTATTAAATAGGTAGGAGCATGTATTGAGCGATACACTTTGTTAAACAATGTATAACTTGGCCCTAAAACCTTGAAACGATACTTCTTGTAGTACTGGTAGTAGGCTATATTATATAATGTAGGCTACCGGTAGGACCATAGACGAGTAGGCCTAAATATGATTTTATTATGATATTTACTCGTCTGTGGGAGGGACAATGCCAGACCTGATTCACGCCATCGTATTGGAAAGTACATACATGTAGGGGGGAAAAACATAGCAGAAAGAAGTGAAGAATAACTCCTCACGTCTTGATTGAGTTTGTATGTAAATCTCTTTATTGTCCTTCAAGATTATGATGATAAAGACAATCTGGAGAAAGATATGAATAACAAAGGTTAACAATACTGGCAACAGAACTTATCATGTCACATCTAGGTGACAACGTAATATGAACATATAATACTAGGTTTGGTCATAACCCTACAAGAAGCTTTGCTGAGAAAGCGGCATTCCAATTTCAACACTCATTTGATTCGTTGGAAAGAAAACCTGATATCTTCTTCTTCACTATTTGTATTTTTGTTGTTTGGCTGGTTTGATAAAAGTTATTGGTTTTGTGCGTCAGGAACTAGATGCCCATCATTCTGAGTTTGAAAACCGAAAGCGAAATTATGTGCTACATAAACAATTAACATAGATGGCTTCAGAGTTCAGAGCGTGCGGTATTGTGTACAATTGCGTGTATGCTTAACCAACAATTGAACAGATCCTGTGTAGGCCTACATGACATGTGTCCGGTCAACTCATTGTACGTCCAACCCTGCACATACCAATCGTGCGTAGGACCCCAATTTCATCATGCTATCTTTGTTTGTTTTTGTTTTGTCACGAAAAACGATTTTATTTTCCCTTCAATCTGTGTTCGTCGCTTTCTTACTCTAACTCCAACCTGTCACATAATGATTAATACAGTAGGCCTACATTGTATAAGAAAATCACACACACACACACACACACACACACACACACACACACACACACACACACACACACACACACACACACACACACTTACTCTAACTCCAACCTGTCACATACCGGTAATGATTAACATAGTAGGCCTACATTGTATCAGAAAATCACACACACACACACACACACGCGCGCGCACGCACGCAATGTTTTCAAAAGTTGCCTGAGAAGCTTATTGGCACCGTGTTTGCGTGATACACCTACCGTAATATACATATACATGATTATAGAAATACACACACACACACACACACACACACACACACACACACACACACATACACACACACATACACACACATATACACACGTACACACGCAATGTTTTCAAAAGTTGCCTGAGAAGCTTATTGGCACCGTGTTTGCGGGATACACCTACCGTAGATTTATAATTCATTATAGAAACACCGTCATCTAGTAAACTTGGTAGTGTAGACTTCACTTGGCCATTGGTTGTCGATGGTGACTCTCTGATCTGATAGGCCTACATTGTGTAGAGGTAGGATTTAGGCTAAATATTGTGTACGTAGATGGCAACACGTAGACACGCGATCATATCGGACCCCTGGCAGTAATAGCAGAAACATTGACGCTCCACGTTCAATAAGTACCGAATCCTACTGTAAATAATGTCTTACAACAACACTAGGGAGAACGAAGAAGAAGAAGAAGAACAACAACAACACTATGGAAAAACACTACAGCACGGAAAAACGAATGCTATGTAATGCACCTTACAGCACTGTTCAAGCCTCCCCAGAAATATCCGGATAATGGATCAATAAAGTGTATTGTGTATATTCTGTCTTGAATTAGTTTCTCTTTGTCTTCATATCCCCCCACCTCGATGCCATAGACAATAGAAGGATTCTCGTGTTCCCAATGTGTGGCATGTGAGGACTGCATAATCTAGCTCATTGGGATTGTCAAATTACGAAGCACGTCAAACGGGCGGAACTCCGTACATCCCGTCCATGTTATTATTGCGTAACTATTGGGCACCTGAGCCGGGAGTACATACTTTCGTCACAGGGACGCGATATTAGACTAGACGCGATATTAGACTATACTGTAAATATAGTGACCAGTGAATTAAAGACCCTCATCCAGTCCAAACATAGACTCGTGAAGCAACAGACACGTCAAGGAAGAGACCAGAAAAACAATTTAAAAAAAAACGATAACAAAAACTGAGACAATAATGTAAAAAGCAGAACAAATTTGGAAAGGACTTTATAGTTACAACATAGCCTCAATGTGGAAAGCCTTACAAAAAAGTCACCGGCTACGATTGTACTTATACTTATATAAGTGTTTTACTGACGATGTACCGGTACATAAAATATAGACCAGTTTGTGAATGGCCTCAATGTTTTGTATGCCCGTTGAAGAACACAACACCATGCGCTCTTCTTTCGACAACACAGATGACATTACCATTTTACTCAACAAAGACACCGTCAGCTCTTATTTCAAGAAGGTCATTATCAAAAAGGCATGTGGACCAGATAATATGACATGTCGCGTCATCAAGACCTGCTCAGAAGAGATTTCACACATTTACACCTCTGTAAAAACTGGGATCATTCCATCTGATTGGAGAAAAAACTATCCCCGTCCCCCCAAAGACAAAAAAAAGTGCAAAGAAAAATGACCGGAGATCTGTCATTTTAAAATGTTTTAAAAAAATGTGTTTTATATCACCACTTATCTGAAGAGAAGACAAACTTGACAAATTGCAATTTACCTATACGGAAACAAAAGTAATATGGAAGATGCTCTACTTCTGTTCATGAATAATATCTTAACGCATTCGGAAGGAAGTAAGACGTATGCTCGAACTCACTTTGTTGACTTTTCATCAGCATTTAATACAATGCAACCTCATCTCACTTTTCACAAATTTAAAGCTTTATGTTGATGAACTGGATTTTTGATTTTCTCACAAACAGAACCCTGTATGTGGAATTGACAAATGCGCGGTATAACACTGGAGCCCCCCAAGGCTGTGTTCTATCCGCTGTCCTATATACTATCTACACAAATGATTTTGTAAGTGTACACAACAACATTCATCTTATAAAGTTTGCAGATGACTCGATCATACAAGACCTCAAATCAGACCAAGATGAAGGTAACTACGGTAATGTAATGTAGTAATTATTTTGTTGAATGGTGTGCCAACAACTCTCTGTACTTGAATGTGAAAAAAACCTTCAAGAAATTATCTCTGATTTCAGAACATCAACAACGAAAACCCTTGAACCAATACAGATTAAGGAGAAGACGTAGAGATTGCTTATGAGTATAAATATCTGGGTGTCGTCATCGATGACAGACTATCTTTCCAACCACATGGTCTAACAGGCTACACAAAAGTAAATCAAAGGTCATATTTCTTGATGAAGCTGAGAGACTTCAAAATCTTTTATGAAGCCATTATTCAAAGTGTAATCTGTTTTGGTCTTTGCTGCTCGGGTGGCAATGTCAACATTCATAACATAAACAAAATAAACAGACCTATAAATAAAGGCCTAGCCTACTTTACGAAAGCCGCGATGTTCTCCTCCCCCCTTTGCTATTAGTCAGACATTTCTAAAAATAAACCCATGTGGTGGAATTCCATTGTTAAAATGGCAATTTGTTTCTCGACTAATGTCAAAGAGCAAATTGTAGGGATTCTCAAGTTATTCTTTGCCATACAGTCGATTCTTTTGAGTGAATAGAATGTAATCTCATGACATTAAAAATAGTCGAGGCTTCATTTGTCATTTTTAATCAAAGGCGTTTTGGTTTGAGCGAAGAAATAAGTATAGCATTGAATTTCACTCTAAAACGCCATGTTGTTCTGGCATAGTGTACTTTTGAAAATGAGATAAAGGGAAGTAATCCATTCAAAATCAACATCATAACAAAACAGGCAAAAGAAAAAGGGGCTTTGCTTGTAAAGTTCAAGTCAGACAGGAAGAGTAGAGTGTCTAGTTTCTTTAGTAGGACAGTGAACCAAAGGTATAAGATAACAATGTGAAAAACTAGACATCATTCCAACTTCTGTACAACAATATATGACACCAGTGGCCAGTGGGGCATCGCATAGCTCTAGAGACTCTTAGACTTAGTGAGCTGATGCCGATTTCTTTTCTAATTTTCTAGGCTAGAATCTAAAGGTTCCTCCCCATCATCATCCATCATCACCAATCCTCAATACACAAAAGTAAAAGAAAGTTTGAATTAAAAGTAGGATTTATAAGGAAACACCGGTCTGAGTAATCTAGTCTAGTCTAGATTAAAGACAAGACAGTCATTTGAGTCATCAAGAGCGGGTTTATTTT
>JAUELK010254543.1:0-16489 GCA_031471215.1 Gastropteron pacificum | reverse complement strand
TTTGAAGGCCCTCCAGTCCCAGGTTGCAGAGCTAGACTGCCATGGCTCTGTAGGTCTATTAGACCACTGGAAGAGTGTATAATAACTCATAACTTGTGCCTGATCGCATCAACAATAACAACAACATAGCTATAGGTCAGCCTGGTTGTGTATGACCCCCTCCCCCCCATGTAGTAGTAGCAGCCCTGGTTGTATTTGTTGCACTGGTGTACTCTATTTATATCATGGCCTGTCTCTGTGTCAGCTTTCTCTCTATCTTGGCCGACTGCTGTGCTGGCTTATGGAACAAGGAGACGGGGAGTAGTGGGGGATCTTTGGGTAATAATAATAATTATAAAGTGTATTTATAGAGTGCTTTCCCCAAAGAAGGCTCAAAGCTAGTATAATGAAAGTGATGAAAATAATGATGATACAATTTTTTTGTAAATACTGATACTGATAATATTGAAAAAGGAATAACTTGGACCTTTGTGCTGGACAAGGAAATATACATAAAATATAGGGGAAACAAATTTATTATGTAATAATACTAATAGAAATGACAGCTGATTTATGGTATGCAGCACATTTCCGGGCCATTGGCTAACTGGATGCCATACTTCATATCCTATGGTTCCTTCTTTCATATAAGATAAGAGATAATAACATACACTTTATTGATCCAATTCATGGACATTTGGCTTGGGCTATTTGTTAGCAATACAATAAACATAACACAAGAATGTAATGATATTTAATATCACAAGTGTTGGACTAGATCAACATATACATATCACAATGCATGACAGTAGAATACAAATACTAAGTTATACTGGATATTGGATATGCATTTGTTATGGTATACTCCTCCACTGAACATCGCAGGAACAACTGCAAATGTTACTTTATGGCATTGGTCCAAAGGCTGCTGGGTTGAGAAAGTGAAGAAAAAGAAGGAGTCCTTCTTACCTAAGCCAGTGCATCACCCATCTATGTGCACAACATGCCTGTTTGATTTCCATGGCCCAGTGCAAGACTCCAGTACTCAACAAGGATCACAATGGCTTGTAGCAGAGTCTTGCATTGGTGCCACCATTTTACAGACAATTTGTTTTTATTTTTCTCTGTCTCAATTCCTCAGGCTTCTTTTTTCTTTTTTTTTCTTTGTTTTCTTCTTTCTTATTGTGACAGGATCCCATTCATATTTCAGCATTGTGCAAGTTTGTGTTTTTTTACAAAAAAGAAGGCTTTTTTTTCTTCTTTTCAGCCCTTTTTATTTTTCTGTTTGTTTTTTCTTTTTCTTCGGTACTGTTTTGTTTTCTTTGGTTTTTCTGCTGGATTCCTATGGTGGCAGGAGCTTCTCTTGTCTTTTTTTCTCTTTGCATTTGTCATTGTGAATCCTTGCATCGCATAATTTTTACATCAATGTCATGAAATTCTTTTGTGGTTGTTGTGAACAAATACTCTCATTCTATTCAAGACAAATATGTTTGCCTTTAAAAAAAAAAATCTGTTCTTTCTGTCACAAAATTTCTGTTCTGAAAAATTTAAACATCGTTTGCTTTTTGCAAATGCATTGAGTCAGGTCCCAATGTCTTCCCATCAGATTTGAATTATGCGAGCTTTGCAATATACATGTATTTCTCTCACAATCAAACATATCCTCATGAAAGTTTGAAATGTTTTTAAAATGGAAAAAAAGTACATTTGTGTGCTTATATGGGTAAATGTTGAAATGTCTACATACAATTGTATTCCTATCACAGCAATGGTTTACTTACTGTCACAACTTTAGTGCACTGCAATTTCAATTAGAATGGGCACAAGATACCATGTGACGCTTTCGACCTCGGAAACAAACGCATCGCATTGAACAGACCAAAAAAGTCATAATTTGAAGTCAAAAGCGTCATTTCGATCCTCTACATGTACAAGTTGTTTTAGTCATAATTTAACTCACAAACTCTCCTCATGTACTTAAATTATGTAAGAATTCTTTTCCATCCTCTACTTTTTTTCTTTACCTCCTCTACAAACTGAATTGTGATTTTTCATCTTGAATCTTCTTCCCTTTTGTCACTCAGTATGTTTTGTTTGTTTTGTTTTTAAATTATTGTTTTTTATCAGTGTCATTATCAACTCTATACAGACAAAAGCTTCAATTTACCTTTGACTTTGTTAAACATTGCACGACTTCATGTTGATAAATCTACACATCAGTAGTCACATTTTGACTTCATAACATCATGATTTATGCAAACTTCATTTTTAATGTTATCATCACCCAGTTGTGTGCTTTGTTTCAGGTTAAATACTTTCATTGAGTTCTTTCACACTGCTTTTTATATTAAAACGACACATTTTTGTTCCAAGGTTGTTGTTTTTTAAGTTTTCCAATTTTAACATCCCTTGAATAGCTAATCACATTGTTTGTAGTATTTTGTTTTGGCTTAAGCTTGCAGATAAAGACTTAAACTTAATTTTTTTTTCATTTTCAAACCATAATACTGACTGCGGAAAAGGTAGTTTTCAATCACCTTTGCCTCCTTAGAGGGTTTTTTCCCTACTGAAGGGGCACATTACTAGAAGATAGTAGAAAGAAAGATCTACAATCACCTTTTTTTTATGGCAGAGACGTGTCTTAAATTCTAGTCTGAAATCAATTTTTTTTAAAAAGAAAATTGTCAGTGTGCAAATCACTTACAGAAAATAGGAAAACATGCCAGATGGATACCTTCAAGACCTATAGTAGGTCTTTGATGTTGTTCAGATTTTCTCATCGTCTCACATGTGCATCCTTGTACAAAGTGGCTTCAAGATAATAATGATAAGAGATAGCATTTATATAGCGTTTCCCCCGCTCTACGGCAAGCTCAAAGCGCTTTACAGCCACTATTACCCTGACAGACCTGATGCATTACGGAGCCTTCTCAACCTCCTGGGAGACATACTTGTAGTGCTGCCTTGGTTGGCGCCTGGCACTCATACCAACATACTAACAAGATCTTTCACTGTCTATAGTCGGGTACCCATTTTATACCTGGGTGAGGTGAGAAAGTCGTGACAAAGTACCTTTTCCAAGATATGGCCGATAAGAAGACAACAGCTCTAAATTGATACTGTTTGGTGGCTGAGTACTGAACTCGTAAACGTCCACACTCCCTTCAGGGTTGAAAGGTATCTGTCAAGAATTGCCGGAAATCCATTTTTATAAACTGCCAGCAAAATTGTTTCCAGTTTTTTCCCCTCGGTTTTCCAGTAGAGAATGAAGAATTGAGATTCAGGCTTTCAGACTGTCCTCTGCTTCCAGGCCTGATTCCCTCCCCTTGGTGTGTCCTCAGATTATCGGAGTGTGGCTCGCCATGAGATATCGCAACCAGAAAGATCCTCGAGCCAACCCCAGCGCTTTCTTGTAACTACGCACAACAACTGTCCTATCCCTACACACAAGCTTAGCCCCCCCCCCCCCTCCTCCCGTTCCCGAGGCACTGGCAGCGAGTCCCCAGCCCAGCACCAAGGATACCATCACTGTGTCACATGACAAGAGATGGCTACACACGTCTCCTGAAGGACGGACCCTCCAGCTCTACCTATTTGAGTTTGTGTTAAGCAGCGACCTGTCCCATACATGTGAATAATCACATTCATTCTTATTTATCTTTGAATTTAATTTTTTTTTTTTTTTCACTTTTCTGTTTGGTACAACTACATTTCTTTTAATTTTTTTGTTTTCCTTATATCATGTTTCGGATGGGTCTCATTTTAATTCATGGTTGGTCTATGAATGATTTTTTAATCAATTGCAGATATTACTCGATAATTATACGACATAACTACCAGTTTGTATTTTTTTTATGTATTACGATTACGAGGTCTAATTTCGATTGGCTGTTGTGATGAGTGGGGTTGTTGGAAGATAGAAATAATGACATGAGCAATTGTGTTGAGTAATGACTTGATGGTATGTTATGTTAGAGGGAGACTGAAGTCACTAATAGACTTACGCTGACTAACACAGTATGTTCTCTGTTTGTCTTGTCTTGATCTGGAAGATTGATTCATAATAATTATTACGGTATGTCATTGATTGATTTTGAAAGAATTTCATTTGACTTATGATATCATCATATGCTGTCTTCATATTGTGGGGTCGTCATTACAGGCTATGATATTGTTTGCAGGATGTCTCAATTGAACACTGTATTTGATTATTCAAAAGTGCGAAAGATTTAAATTGTACCTATTTTTAAGTTGTACTATAAGTGTACCTCCCAGTTTTGACTCTACGCTTTCTCAACTCTGACACTATGCTACATTCTCAAGACTCTGTGTTATTTAGATTCTGGGGTCAACATCCCAGCACGGGATGGAAATGAACGCAATTCTGTTTATGAATACATGATGTAACTTACGGCTAGAAAATATGTCTACTAAGAATGTAAAACACAACTCATAAGTCTAGTTAACACTGGTAAACCATATGTAGAAGAGAAGCACTGGATGACACACAAGAATGTGGAATGGACATGGGGAAAAAAAAAAAAAGAGACAAATGTTTGAAAGAGTTCCAGTCAGTTCTTACTCTACTGCCCATGTCTTGTACTTGCCTGCACTCTGTCCACTCAGCATTAACCTCCCTGATGCATTTCCAAATCATGTACAGCTCTATAAACAGTTCTATCACTTCTTGCAGAGTTTTACAGAGGTTTTGATGGCTTCTTTATACCACACAGGACCAGCAAAGATTGTTTGCTCTCTTAGACTTGCAAAATGTTGATAGGCCTGCTTGTCATGTTAAGGTTATAATATATAATGTCTATTTGTATACCGTATTCCCTGGTCCAATGACCTCAAGAAATGTGCTGTGCATGTGAGTGTTGTAAACTTTGAATCTCAAATCTAGTGTGTTGTCTGCGTTAGAAGAGGAATTCAATTTTATGGAACTATCAGAACTTTGCTCAGCTTTCTTTCTTTCTTGATAAGGATATATTTCAAGTTTTCTATTTCAAGAGGAATAAATGTGTAAGATTGACACATTTAAGTAAGCGTTTATTCTGTGTGTTAAACTTTATCACGAGCAGTAAAGTAAATGTGTAATTTGTCAAGATCAACTAAAAAGTTGTTTTAGAATTGAAGTTTGTGCTCAATTTTGTAGAGGACCGTGTAGTATATAGTATGACGAATCTCTCCTTACTATTGGAAGTTGACATTGTTATTGATATATATGACACATGTGTGTTGCCATGGCATATTTCACTCAATACTTCTGTAACTCAGGATGTTTCTGTGCAAGGTACAAAACTGGTGTCTTTTGATTCGTATGGAGACATGTTATAATGTTGGTTTTCTTTTTCTTTTATTTTGTGAGGAAAGTCAGATAATTCTAATCAAGAGCTGGTTTATGAAACCTCTTCACTGGCTCAGTGTGCTTACTTTACAGCAATTGGCATTACAACTTTAGAAAACATTTTCTAGTCATCAGGGCTGCTTGGTGTGGACATTGCCCCCATCACAGAAACCATAGTCATAATTATACTAACAATTTATCTGTACTGCATGTTGTTCTAGCCCTAGGACTAGTTCAATGTAGTGCTGCTTTACAAGTTACTAACCTTGTGCTCAAAGGCTGCTGGATTGGGAATGATAACAATACTTAGCTATTATTATACAACCATAGTTGATGGTACTAGCTAGCAGTTTACATGCACACGTACAACACTTAGTCCTAGCTCTTTAGCTGGTTCAATAAATAATAGTAATAATGGAGATAATTTGTTATGCTCTGAATCACCATTTCAATGGGCTCGAAGAACCATACACTATTATCTGTGTTTGGCTGGAGAGCAAGTGCTCAAAGGCTATACTGGATTGGGCAGGAGATGGAAAAGCTATCATAGAACCACAAGTTTGGGGTAGAATGTGGGGACACGTACTAGGACATAGAGACTTACGATAAGATAAGATAAGATATCTTCACCTTCTCATCAATCACAACAAACCAGAAGAAGTCAAGAAAGAATGCCGCAACTTGACTGTTTGGGATGTGATTATTAATGATTTAGATTTTTTTTTTAGGAAAAGGAGATAGCGCATTGTCTGCTATGCTTAACCATCATCTGTTGTTTTTTGGTGGGGTCCTCCGCGTGTTTGCCATCATTTCTCTCTTTTTGGGTTAAGGGCCAATCACATTCCTGAGGAGTTGGATTCTGTAACTGTTGGAGCTCATAACACTAAGGGGAATTTCCCTGACAGAGATGGGACAAAAAAGTGACAATAAATGGTGAGTAGAAAACCGTGATTTATCTCAAGGTGACATTTCCCCAATCTGTGAGGCCTGAGACTGACGTGATGGACTGGGTGGGAGATCTTTGCTTTTTATGCCTTTTTGAAATCTCCCCTTCGCTTCTAAATGTATTTATTGGCATTTTTTGACTATGTATGCGTAACATGTTAATGGTCATGTATTTTTGTGATTTGAGTCTCTAACATGGACTACTTAATCACTTTTTTGTTTGTTTGTTCTCTTGTGTATTTAGCAAAACTTGACAGGTTTGGTCATTGACAACCTCTGTGATCTTCATCTCAATCTTTATCAACAGTGGGGAAAGGAACCATTGAATACGCAAATGCACAAAAGAAAGGTTTAATAGGAATGCCTAAAATAAGAAGAAAGTAAACTTTGCATGAGAAGAGTGCACAGAGTAAGGTTACTACATTATAATGCTAATGCTGGACTAGGAAATAATTATATATGATTTTATTCTTCACTATGTCACACTTTGGATGTCTCATGCCTGCTGATGTATTCTTTGTGGAACTGCCATAGCACTGTTCATGCAGGGAACTGAATCTGATAGTCTGAGATTGCTGAGGTTTCTGTTGTAGGTTTGTGCTGTGAACAACTTGTTCTATTATACTTATAATAACCAAAGACTGTTAGCCCCCACCTATTGCTCTCTATACCTCATTATGTGCTATCAGTTCTGGCAGTCAGATCACTCAAGATATGAGATTTTCTTTTGTTATTTCTAGTACAACTTTTAAATAATTCATCACTGCTACATCTCTTAGGCTTCACTTGTATTTCAAACACCTGGTTTTCAAGTCACTCAAGAGAAGGACCAAGTTTAATGTCTATAAATAAAGACAGATTTATATGTTTAGAATTTTAAATTAGATCATCATTGCCTATCTCTTGACTTATGGAAGTCCTTCATTTCATTATGTACTTTAAGTTCCAGACTGTTAGTGTTAAGTCACTCGAGAGAAGGATAAAGTCTGACATCTAGAAACTCTCTTACTTCATCATTTAACTTCTTAGTACATTCTTATAACATACACTACTTGAACTAGGCTTTCAAGTCAACCAAGAGAAGTATAAAGCTTAACTTCTAAAATGACAAACCTTTTTTTTCCCCATGTCACCTGTGGGTTTCATCATCTTCCATGCTTACTGCTTGCATGGAGATCCAACACTCTGTCTCCACTTTCTTCTATTCAGACTGTTTCTGGAGATTTTCTGCAGTTTCAAGCCAAGCGATTTGCTCAGTGAGCTATTGTACAACTTTTAAATAATTCATCATAACTAGGATTTTTCCAGTCTTCTACTGCATGGCTTTTCTCTTACTTAAATCTCACGTCTGTACTGTTGTTACTATGCCCATGCTTTGTGCACTTCACTTTGTATTTGTAACTATTTCTGACTTGACACCGCAGTAGAACCCAGATACCTCGACATCTGCCAAGTAGACACATGGTTTAAGTCGACCTCGTTTGAAATTCTCAATTTGTTCATCATACTTGTCCATATATTCTTCCAGAAATAGGTTGACCACATTTGCTCGGAAAAGTAACCTAACGATTCTACTACCACTAGTTGACTTTGTCATTACTCAATGTGGTTTGGCCTGGACTTAAAAACTTAAGAAAGAAACTATTACCTGACCGAAACCACCACCACCCA
Organism: Gastropteron pacificum; assembly: GCA_031471215.1. Taxonomy (NCBI): domain Eukaryota; kingdom Metazoa; phylum Mollusca; class Gastropoda; order Cephalaspidea; family Gastropteridae; genus Gastropteron; species Gastropteron pacificum. The sequence goes on along the minus strand of JAUELK010254543.1, from coordinate 8,547 downwards.
GAACAGCCTCTATGGATCTCTGGAGCAGTTACAGCGTACAGCATCCTTTCTAAGACTAGCACTAAGACTAAGAGTGAACAACTCATCGGCTCTGGATTAAACAACAACAATGTCAGCAAGTCCTGAAACAACTAGGTATATTTATGTATTATATCTCTCTCCTCAATCTGTGTCCATGATGTTTGCTGTTGTCTGGAACCAACCATTCTGTCCTGTCACTGTATGCACTCTTTTTGTCTCTATCAATGATGATGCTAGCTTTTGGTTACTGACTAAGTGGGCGTGGGCTTGATCCTTCATGTAGACAGTAGTAGACTTCATTCATCTCATCAATCGACAATAACTCATTTGAATTATCAACAAAAAACTCACGTTTCGACAAAAACTCATTTATCAACAAAAAACTCATGTTTTGACAAGAACTCATATTTTTGATTGCGTACTTGAGTTTGGGGGTTGAAGGGATTTTTCTGTTTTGTAATTTGTATGCATAGCCTCTTCCAACTAAGTTTTGCTATGTGAATCATCATCTCAATATGTAAGTACTTGGTTTGCTCTGGTGGTAACTGTGTGATGTAGACAAGTCAACTTGTCGTCATGTTGAATGTGTGATGTAATGTTTGCCTCCACCCTATCATCATGTCCTGACCATGTCTTAGTCTTACTTGTCTGTGCTATAAGCTTGTTGTAGATCAGTACATAGATTTAACTTCTAGCCTCAGGCCGCATGGTGGCTGAATGGTTAACACATTGGGGGAACGCGTTTGGTCTACTAAGCGAACGACCTGGGTTTGGATCCTCAGGAGGGCATTTTGAATTTGAATATGAGTCGCTTGGGCAGTTTTCATGTCTGACTTAACAAGAAACGGACATTAAAATGTAGGTCCCACCTCTTATATGATCTTAGAGTGTCTACGAAAACAAAAACTTGTAGTTGTAGCCTAGCTCTAGTATGGTAAGAGTAAGATATAGAGTGCACGGAGACGACATGTAGTATGTAGATTTGATAGCTAGAAAGAGGATCTTTGAGTTATCACAACTCAACTGAAAAGTGAAGTTGAAAAGGAAGTAATAAATAACAATGACAAAGCACTCCACCTCACATACACTGGGTGTCACTAGCTTCATAGGTCCCTTACATTGACCGTGTGTGAGCTGTAGTTTATTGTGACATGAATGTCTTTCATGAATACTTTTTGAAATCCATGACTGTGTCATCTCTCTTGTTTCATCTGTTTGTGCTATGTAACATTGATTTGACTCCTATTAATAATTAGCCTTGTAGTAGCTTTTTTTACTGAAGTGTTTTATTTACCCTTTTGTTACACATATCTAACATTAACTAACACAGTTCATTTCGTACTTTGCCTTTAGTACTGGTAGTGGTAGTGCCATTTGGTTTTCACTTAACATTACCATTACATTTTGTTTGAAACATGTTCATAGTCACAGAAGGCTAGTGTTAGAAATACATGCAGTAATAGTCATAGGCTTAGATCCTCTAGAAGTTAGTCAACTGACATTTTAGGCCCCCTGTCGTTAACAGAATCGTTCCATTTATTTGTTTACTGGTACTGTTTTGCCGTCAGAAATTTTTATCTACACAAATGATTTCCACAAGAAGTGTTTTACCACGCAAAGAGACTCAGACATTGACACATTGCCACATTCCATTGACTCTTGGATTTGTTTTCTTTTTTGTGTGTGTCTACTTCATGGATCTGTTTGACTTTTGTCACCTCCCCTTTGCCAGTACCCGATCTTCTTATCCTTCCCCTGTCTTCTTCTCTAACTCTAAGTGTCAGGTCTTCTGTAGGCTTGACCTAACAGTAAATGGTGCAGTTCTAGTCGGAATGAAATAATAATAATAATAATAATAATAATAATAATAATAATAATAATAATGGAGATTATTTGTTATGCACTGAATCCCCATTTCAATGGGCTTGAAGAGCCATACCCATTCAAAGTGAATACAAAACATAAGAAATATAAGTTCTATGACCCCAGTCTACAGATAAGATCAAAATGGATGCTTTAAGGCCGTTTGTATAGTTTGGCGTTGTTGCCATCCCAAGCCTATGAGTTCTCCATTCTCTGCGGCCAATTAGAACATGAAATAAAAGATGCTGTCTATTGCAGTTGGTCCAAGGCACAGTGAAGGGTAAAGCCAGTATGTTGTAGGGGGTTGCTGTGATTATCTTCAGACTGTTCCATCATCTCCCATGTACACCCCTGTTATACATGTATCAGACATAAAGTATTATTATGTGCTGTGCTTGTAATCTTGTAGTGTCGTCATACCACTAGCCAATGTTGTGATGTTCCTCATCAGCACTGTACAATGCTGGTAACAGAATTTCTAAACATGATAACCCGGTATGAAAAAGAAACCAAAAACTTATTATTCAAATAATGAAGAATGCTTCCTTCAAGACATGTATCAGTAACATAACTATGTTAGTTAGAGTAGTAAAAACTATTCACGTATTATTGGCTTGTTGAATTTGTATGGTCTGCATTTAAATTCTTGCTATACTGTATTTAGGAACAATTTGTCACCTGTCATACAAAAGGGTGTATCCCCATTTTTCTACTTCTTCTGGAGAGCTCTTTTAAAAACTGTTCATTTTTAGAAGTAGAGCTACGCTGATTGAAGTGAATGTATCCCTGAAGATGCTGGTGGTCGTATTGTCGTATGTCAAAACCATCAAAAAAATGTAGATACACCCTTTAGTGTGATAGGCAACATGATGACCCACCGTTAAGAAATTATATTTCTAAATACTAGAACTAGAATGACGTGGCGAATGTTCTTGTTCTTCAAAGATGTCTAGATAGATAGATACTGGATTATGTACTCAGCAAGACTTTAACTTTAACTTTAGCCGCTTGCTTGTTAGTTTGTAGAATGTAATGTCTTCATAACATTATGATTACATGTTTTGGTCAAATAAGATGAACCTTGATCCTTAATGGCTTTGTAATGTATCAACTTGGACAGAGCAGAGCTAGTCAAGAGCAGATAGAAAAAAGCTGACCATGCATTAGTGACTGTTACTGTTAGTGACTGCTCTTCACCCTCTTAAAAAGTTACAGAAAGTTATTGACGATATTGATAATTGTATACAAAATCTGTTCATGATTTGTTTTATAGTAGCAGTGTTAGGGCAGAGATGTGATATTAGCTGACAATTGTGACAAGTGTCTAGGCCAACTTTGTCTTGCAGGACTTGTATTTGTTTTTTTTATTAAAAAGAGATGTGTACACGTACCCATCTAGTGGGCTCCACTGTGTACCAAGTCTCCATGAAAGTGAAAGACAAAGCTGAATTTCATAGCTTAAAAACATTATTTAGAGGATTCCTGTAGGGAAACATTAACTACAAAATGACGTAGAGTAGCAATGGTATTGATTTTCTGACAAGACTATTTCTCACAGAACTGTATATTTCCGTCTGAAGCTTTTTCCTCCTCTTCAATGTCCGAATCCTTTGTGATGTTGTACATAGCAGCAGACATGATGATTTCTGTTTGAACAACAGGCTCCATTACTACGTTACTGTCAGTTTCTTTGTGTGCAATAAAACAAGTCCATAATACATAGCAAACACAGACTTGGCTTCATCTTTGTTCTTTGTGTTGGACTTTTATTATCAACCTTTCTATGTGCTGTAGGCCTACTTCTTTTATTCACTTGGGATGTATTCCATATGTTGTACTTCTCTCTACTTTCATATTGGATTAACTTGTTTGGTTTTCAAGCTAGCGACCCTGGTTCGAATCACAGTGTTAAGGATTCTGTACATGGGTCTTGTGGCAGGTGTACTCTTGAAAAGGTAATTGATCACGACTTTATCATCTCACACAGGTGTAAAATGGGTACCCAACTATAGACAGTGAAAGATATTGTCAGAATGTTGGTATGTGCGCCGGTTGAGATGGCTTTGGAATGAAACGGGTCTGTCAGGGTAATATGCTGAAAGGGCTTTGAGCTTCTGTATAAAAAGTGCTAGATAAATCCACTTATTATTATTATCATGTCAACTTCAGATGCCATACAACTAGGACTAGACCAATGTCTGCACCTTCCCTTGACATCCTTGAAGAAGGAAATGTAAGAAAGCATACTGAAGAAACAGATTCTGAGGGGGAAAAAACATATGTGAGAATTTCTCAAAGTTTTATTGACAAGGTCTTGGGACATGTATAATTTGTTCACAGTTCTCAGTGGACGTATCGGACATGGAGGAAGAAAGCAAAGAGCTCTCTAATCAAGATGAGCCAGGGAAAAGGCCAACTGAGGGTCTGTCAACATAGAAGGCTTTGTATTCACATATCCGGTACTTTTGGTTCTACTACTAACAAGAGCCAATTTGGCAGTTTGCATTAAAAAAAAAAAAGAGTACCTATCTAGACACAAATCATTACGGTTTATGAAAAATATTTTTTTATATTGAGAAATTCCTTAGTTTCAATGAAGTTCATTTGAGTGACAAAAACACATTTTTCTGCATGAAATCTTAACAATATTAATAAACCAAGGCAATTTTGGAATGAATGTGAAACATAATTATATTGTAACCATTCAGATCATGCCAATGCCAGAAACAATTTCACAAGTAGCAGAGCTTTGCATCTACACATCAATACTTGGTGCAATTCTGTTACTGTATAAGATCTTAGTGGCAAATGTCTGACGACATGTCTCCATGTAAGTCTATGCCATCTGATGCCTTTTAAACATTTTTTCTGTATACATGTAGCACATTCTTTCACTGAAAAGGCATACAAATCAACTCATTCAAGCCAAGTTGGGAACAAAGTGCGCGCCAAGCTTTGGTTAAGGCATCAAAATGTACCCTGATAAGTAAGCATCACTTTTCTTCATCGTATTTCTCTCGTCATCATAAAGTAGTCATTGTGTCATCAAGCAAATAGCAGTCACAACAGCTAAATGACACACTTATATCAAAACCATAATGCTTATTAAAAAAACACAGTATCTCTTAATTTGCGATGCCCAAGTTGTTATCAAAAGCACATTATCGATTAATTTGCAAAAAAACCCGTCACAGGCTGAAAATTAGCTAGTAGTGAATGAGTTGTTGTTGCGATCAGGCACAAGTTATGAGTTATTCACTCTTCAAGTGGTCTTAGTAGACCTACAGAGCCATGGCAGTCTAGCTCTGCAGCCCGGGACTGGAGGGCCTTCAAATTGGCCCCCTGTTCATGCAATTGTGCAATGCAGTCACGAGACCCCCCCAGGCCAGTGAATGAGTTAAAGGGGCCATCCACGATGCAGTTTTCCTGTAAGGCCTGGACTTACATTTCCATCTTAATTTTGGCCTGTGTGAGGACTGAGCAGGTCACATTCAGGCCTGGTTCAGGCTTGCTCTGGCCTGCCTAGGCCAGATACAGGCTCGGCCTCAAGAGAAAACTGCGTCGTGGATTGATTCACTACCATGAGCCGCTCACAGCGGCACGCAGTTTCTCCCATGGCTATCGCAAGCCGCTCTGAGCAGCATCGCACTAATTATAATAATCCTTCCTTTCATGAGAAAAAAACGTAGTCACAGAATGAAAATTAGCTGGTAGTGAATGAGTTAAGTGTCTTTTTGTTGCACATGGCGGCTGAACGGGGCACTGGGCTGTTGGTGCCAAACTGCTCTTGTTTATAATGAGAATTGCAGCATGCCTTCTGAGCATGACTATATATATGATAATACATGTACACTTCAAGGGGATTATTTAAAAAAAAAACCTCAACAACTTTAAAACATCTCCATTCTTAAACTATTTCTAGTAAAAACTGGTATATTACATATTTAAAAAAGATGTACTTATTACTACTTATATTTATATAATATCTATGTAAACAAAGTCACAAGTTAAAAGATTCACAAAATTCAGATCATAAAATGTTTTAAAAAAAATGTTCAGATTCATACGAATTACCAATTCTTCTCATACTCATAAGCAACCATTTTTCATATTAACCTTCACAGTACATTGTATGTCGTGTTCCAATTTTGGGTCATACTTTTATACATAATAGAATTTTTTTTGTTCCCAAAACAGAACATGTGTACATGAAGGGTAAATGACTTTCTAAAATCAAATATCAGAAAGCAATAGGCCGACTAAGTCTAACAAATCTGGCAGAACCATGTACCAGTCTCATTAAAATGTTGGGCTCATTGATTGAATGTGTGTTCCGTTTTCGGAACACAAATTTACTTACATGTATGACCCCAAAACGGAACACTAAATATTTTTCTATATAAAAGATAAAAGTGTGAATGGAACACAGCGTACAATATGGGGGTGCTGTAAGAAAGGACATATGCTATGAAAAGTTGAGACCCTACTGAGGTGTTTTCGGAACATGACGTACTGCGAAGGTTAAGACAAAAAATGTACATCACAAGATTACAACCGTATGAAAACAAAATGAAGCTTACTTCAATTTACCAACAACAACAGCAACAACAAAATAAATTCATATTTCAAATAATGATACATGTCTACTACTATGGTCCAGGAAAAAAAAAAGAATAAAAAATGACTCTACAATGACTACAAACAATTGCATTTTAAAAACAACAATCATAAGCATAGGGGAAGGAAAAAAGCGAGCCAAAATGTCACATATCAGTATTATGTTGAACAGTATTGTACACGTGGTTAAAATATTGCACATACCATCATAGGCGTAGGAAGTACATACATTGTTGTACCATGTAAGAAATGTTTTTAAAAAAGGGATGAAAGTCTTCATCTTTGGTTCTTCGCTCTATCATTCGCACAGTATCAATGTTGTTAATTGGCAGCCTTGTTCATTTCACATACAGTATATTGGGGCAGCCGAAAAAGTGTATGATATAGGCTACATGCACATGTTTTGACGTATACTCTACATGAAAACGTCCCTGAGACAAGGGACATAACCTGTGGTGTACTGTATAGGTACATTATCTTGTGGTGCTTGTCTTCTCACTGTCTTTGCTGTTGGTGTTGTTGTTGCTATCACTGCTAGGGGTTGTGGTCTTTTTTGTTCTTCCTTTATTTCAACTCTGTTTTTTTGTTTTTCCGACATTTCAGTCAATGAATGAGAAAGTTACTGAACAAAAAACAATTGCGGTTCAGAAGATCTAGATCTAGCTGTAGCTGATCTAGATCTAGCTGTAGCTGTTCTAGTGGTACGTATCATCATAGGCAACTCTGGGCGGAAGGTAAGGTTGGAGTTTCCTGAGTTTTGGAGTTAAGGGCAACGCAAAGAAAGAGAATGTGTTTTTTGTCTTCACAAGGCCATGTACGGTGCCTGCTGAGGTTCATATAATATTGGGATTTGATCTTGTTTAAGAGCAGGCACAGAATTGAACACTGAACAATGCTGACTTCTGTAAGTTCTATTAAAACAATGAAAATAACTAATGAAAACCCTCATTGATAATACTCATCCTTCTTGATTCTTAGTCATACAGAAAATAACAAATAACAACGAATTTTACAATACTATTTACAATAATAATCATACCAAAATATGATATGTATGTTTTGATATGATGATAGTGATAGCACAAATATCATATTACAATTACATTATAACGCAGCAATACATAGTCAATGAAAAGGCAACAGTATGAAATGTGGATCTTGAGAGAGGGACATGAGGATTCTTATAGTGGGTTTCATACACAATGCCAATGAAGATTGTACAATAGTCTGGTTACATTACAGATCTGTGTATACTGGGATTCTGAACCTGCCAGAAATTAGATACTTAAAAAAATGAGATTATCTAAGATTAAAAGCTTCATCTTCTTCTTCCCTCTCAGTGATTTGTTAAAGTACAAGTTCAGAACATGTAACCATAATGATCACAATATAATATAATAATAGCATTTTATACAGCACTTCGCCCCGCAAAAGCAAGCACTAGGTAAAAATCTGGCTGTAAAAACTTGCAATCCTAATTTTGAAAATTCAAATGCGCTAAAAGGGTGCAAGAAAAATTACCCCAAACCTGCAGCGTTAGAAAAAGCAAAAGAAGCTTAGTGACAACAAATTGCATCAATAAATAAATAAGTACCGGACAAAGCAACACAACCGAATGTAAAACGATGTAAGCTAAGTTTAATAAACTGAAACATTGGGTTAAAGCTGATAAGGGCGATCACAAAAAAAACACCCCAAACAAAAGTGGTCATTGATGCAAATAAATAAAAATGTAATAAATTAACTTGATAAACCAAGGCTGAAACGAAAATGGAAATATCAAAGTGTTTCAGACAGACAGCGCATAATCTGCCACACAAAGGTAAACCGATGTACCTGGACTTTTGGCGTATACTCCTTTACATCTATATAAATAAGAGGCAAACTTTTGAACTTCAAACCAGATCTTCTCCGTTTATACTGCACCAAAATGGATGATGTTTTCACCAAAGTTCTTCATTCTGTCTCCTTTTGTAATGAGTGAAATTAGAATAAGTAACCATTTCAAAACAATTTGTAAACAATAAAACTGTGTGATGACATAGC
>JAUELK010254432.1:0-16490 GCA_031471215.1 Gastropteron pacificum | reverse complement strand
GGTGGACGTGGTGGTGATGCTCATGCTGCCAGATCGGACAAACACCCGCTCAGACTCGTCCACAAAGAAGTCCTCCGCCGAGAAGGCAGAGTCAGAGTTCCCTGCATTGTGTAGGTTGAGGTACTGGAAGGGTACCGGGGGGAAGGGGTCTGGGTCGGAGGTCCCACTCTCACTGACACTGGGCAGGTGGTAGATCTCTCCTCCTGGGGATGGGGACATGGCAGATCAGATGTTTGCACACAAACTCCCAAGCTCTACCAATGTAAGAAATACCAATAAGAAGAACACAGTACTACTAGAACTACTACTGCTACTACTACTGCTGGTACTGCTGGTACTGCTGGTACTACTACTACTACTACTACAACTACTACTACTACTACTTCTACTGTTACTACTACTGTTACTACTACTGCAACTACTTCTACTACGACTTCTACTATAAGAATTTCCCACATTTCAAACTCAATGTATGCACACACATTCTATCCATATTCTTCAACACTTATTGGAGGCTTTAACCTCTTATCGTATCTTAGAGGAAGTAGACAAAAAAGTGAAGTAAAACTGTCCCATTGTCAGTGTGCCCTACCTCCACCACCAGCCCTGGGTAGCAGAGAGACAGGCCTGGCCTTGTGGCTGTGTCGAGGCAAACTGAGGCCAGAGGCAGAGGCCAGCTCCAGGAGGAACTGTGCGTTGTTCTTTAACACATGCTGGGCCTCCATGGGGGACAGCAGATTGCTGGCTTTGGACACGCCCAGTAGCTTCTTCTTGCTCTTCCGACCCTTGTCTTTGCCGCCTGTCTTTTTCTCCTGTGAGGACAGAATTCAAGACATATAGGAGCTACACAGTCATTCTGCAAAGAACTATTGACAGTGAAAGATCTTGTCGGAATGTTGGTATTGGCGACGACCAGGCAGCACTGCTTGACGACCAGGAGGCGGAGCTTTAGAATTAAATAAATCTGTCAGGGTAATAATATCAATGTTTGTGTATGTGAGTGAGCGTTTATGTTTTATAATTATGTAAATGTGCATGTACTGATTTCCTTCATGTGACTGTCCTTCACTGTTAAGTTGTTCTTCCAATTATGACTGCAGCCTCATATATAGAGGACTTTTGCAATCGCGCAATATGACTCAGTCTGTAATGCAATAATCAAGTTCGATAAGATGGGATAGGATAAGATAAGATAATAACTCTATTGTCTCAAGGGCACATTGTTTGGTTTTGCATTTCCAAGACAAAAACTTAATATACAATGCATGTACAAGGAGGCAGAAATATAAATGGAAGAAAATTCAGTTTCAACTCTATGCTGACCTTCATGTACTTCTCCCTGCACTTCTCACACATGAGGTACCAGGAACAATCCCCGATGCCGCCCTCGCCACAGTTGCCTGCCCAACCGCCACGGTATGAGCCACTAGAGTTGTAGCCCTTGCCTCCAGCACGCTTGCCACACCCCGGGTGGGCCTGCCGCATGTGGTAGGTGACCGGGTGAGCAAACATGCCCTGCACGTGGTAATAGAAGGAGAATACATGCTTCTATCAATTTAAAGGCAACATTGGTTCGTTCATTTCAGGTCAACCCATCATGCCTTTCCCTCTGTGAGGTGGATGAGGCAGGAATGAATTTCATCCATCCTCTTTTTCTTCATTAGAAAAAGAGGAAGTCTTCAATGCCACTCAGGAAATCAGTCATTACACACACAAATGTTGAACGGGAAAATTGCAATTATACATTATACATTTGTATCAAGTTGTCCATTAACCCAAAGAGGTCTTGAGACTGCATCGCAATTCAGCAGTTGAGGATCTCATTAATATTTTAAGCTTCACTAGGCCTGGGGCAGTAAACTGCCATAATCTTGACACAGAAGGAAAAAAGTGAATAACGCAGACTCAGTCCCTATTCACAACAAACAGTATGTCATACACACACACACACACATTACACTATGGTACAAAATGGTGTATAAGCGCTGCTCTGTGGAGGCAGTGTGTTGGCTTCAGGAAAAGCCGAGCTCACTACACTGAGGCGAATTTCCCTGAGAAGGGATACAGAAGAATTTAAAATAAAACCAAAGCAACGCAGACCCACCTGGCACAGCTCACAGAAGGTGTCTGCATCCCCTGCACCCACAGCTGCTGCCAACAAGTCTCCGGGGGCACCTGGGGGTGGCGGGGGTCTCAACATTCCCAGCAAGTCTTGGGCCCTGCCTGCCAGGTTCACCATACCTACATAGGGGTAGTAGACTACATCAAACATCCACATGGCACTGGCCCAAACAGAAAGAATTCAAAGCTTGAGTGATTAGAAGAAGGAAGGATTTGTTCCTCTTCTAATCACTCTTCGGCGTGGAAGGAAGAATTATTGGCTAGAATTTCTTCTGTACTGTGGTTATTGTAAATCAAGGGGCAAGGTAAAAATGCAAGAGAGTATAAACAACGATGGCATCAAATGCAGCTAGAACAATACCTGCAGAAAACAACTAAACAGGCAAAGATTGAGCATGCTTTTCCATAGAAATTGATTTTAGATTATGCTGCCATAGTATCCAAATCAAATAGCTTTTTACTATTCCTCCTGGGACTCGGCTGCCATGGCTCTGTAAGTCTATTAGACCACTTGAGGAGTGAATAACTCATACCTTGTGCCCGATCGCGACATTAACAACATAAGATAGATCTCACTAGATGTGAATGAACATTTCTACCAATACCCCCAAAAAGGAACTATTGGGCCCACCTCCTCCCACCATGACAGGCAGTGGGGCAGGTTTGACTCCTTTCCTCTTCTTCATCTTCTTCTCCTTGTCTCTGTCCTTCTCCCTCCTCTCCTGCTGCTTGATGCGTGCAGCCATGGCTTGGCTGGGCGGCACACAGTCCTGGCTCATCACATGCATCACAGTCTCAGACAACTCCTCCCAGAAGTGCACCAGGTGTTGCAGGGTCTTTGGTAGCTGCATCTCCTGGAACACACCATTAACATTAACATGCATTACTTTAACAACAACAATGATGGTACTTGTTGGCCAAGAAGGAGTTCCTACCCAAAGAACAGTTAAAAAAAAACTATCCTAAAAACCTATTATTATTACTACCTGCATCTCCTTTGGGCCGATCATTTAGACACACAAACTTTAACAGCAACAACAACAAAAACAACAATAGTATTCTAACTACCAATACTGCAGTTATTACTACTGCTATGTGCCATAGCCTATTCTGGAACCGATCATTAAAATACACAACTATTTTATTAAAATACCACCACCCAAAAAAAAAAAAAGAAAGACTGCAGTCGGTTTGAAGAGTGAAGCAAAAACTCACTCAACAGAAAGAGCAAACAAAAGCATTCACAGTCAAATGAAGCCAATGGATTCCATTGAGAAGTCAGCTAGTGGCAAAACTTTGGGGTGGAGGAATGCAACAAGAAAAGGAAAGCAAATATATACATTTAAAGTAGTCACTGTCATAATGTCTTTCCAGGCTACGTTTGAACGAGTTGAGCTTCATCCCAGTGAATAGCAGCCCTTCCAAAAAAAGAACAAAAAGACCGCAAGTATTTTCCTCAAAAATCATGGCCATGCACATACCTTCTCCCCTTTGCTGCGAGTGGCATTGTCGATGAGAGCCTGGAACTGTGCTGTGCCACCTTCTGACTTGTGCCTCTCTACAGGACGCTTGTGCAAGGGAGGAGATACACACTCTGGAAGAAGATGAAGAGTAGAGAAATGAACTTCTTCAAACACAGTATCTTTTTCTTTCTATCATTCCATCCAAAAACTAAAGACAAAAAAAAATAAAATTAAATACCAAAAGCCCATAATACGTTTACTTTTCAAATGTTTTAAAAAGCTGCAACAACTGTTTAATGTACTTTGGGTACAAATATCATCCTGTGACATGCTGGAATGAAGAACTTTGTGTTCTCCAAGTTGTAATAAATGGTTATAGAGATAAAGTAACATACTTTACAAATTCAGGGCTGCCATAGACAGTGAAAGATCTTGTCAGAATGTTGGTATGGGGGAATACCAAGCAGCACTACGTGCCAACCAGGCAGCACCACTAGAATGCCTCCCAGAAGGTTGACATGTCTGTCGGAGTAATAATATGCGGTAAAGCGCTTGGATCTTGAGTGAAAAAAACACTATATACATCATCTTTATTACACGATTGTTCAACCCAGTCTCACCAAAGGCTGACTTGGTCTCTGACAGGAGAGGTTTGAGAGGCATGTCCATGGGGCCTCCCCGACCTCCCTTCACACCACGGGAGGACAGCTGAGGCAGTGGCAGAGGGTCAAAATCATCGGCCCGGCTGTCCACCTCAGAGTACTGGGGCTCTAGGTTGAAGCGCACACGGGACTCGTTAATGTTGTCCTTGCGGCGGTGGGCACGGTCCTTGCTGGATTCTGTGGCGTGGCGCTGCCGACGTGGCTCTGTTTGGGCGTGCTGCCGCTTGTCCTTTGGTGGGGAAGGGAACATTGACATGTCAGGTCTTACTAAGTAGTATTGAATGGCGACATATCTACAATTAAAAATCCATTAATGAAATTCCTCTTCTGCTTCAGACCTGTCTTGTCTGTGTTACATTGAGGGGAAGCTACGTAAGAGCATGGAGCTTGCTGCAGAGTGAAAAAGTCTGTTGCATAAATTTCACCTATAATCTTTATTATTGGTGATGTTAATGAGTGAAATATTGAAACATACACATTCACAGTTAGGCAAGTAATGAAGAGCGTAAGGTTCAAAACCAAAAAGAAAAAAAGTCAACATTTTATATACTACATTTTACAACCGTTGTCAGGGATATAAATGAGATAATTGGGATATGATGAAAAAGTCTGAAAATGATGAATGGTTTTGCTATTATGAGTAGACTTGGGTTTCCATATAATAACATTCTGAAAAAATCTGATTTCTCACCAAATCTAAACACCATAAGCTTCCTGTAGTATTAGGTGTACTTGGCATCAAATGGATTTCTTGGCAACTTGAGGTAGCTCCTGACAAGGAAATGATTATGACAAGACTTCCTGTATTTGGGACTTTGGGTAATCTAACATGGCAGCAGCGGTGGAATCTGCTCCTACCTTGACAAATTTGGACATTTCCTTGGTGAGGTCTGGGTGGAACTTGAGGAAGGAGGCACAGGCCATGGCGTCGTGCACAATGCCCTCGTGCCACATGAAGGCTGCAAACACTGCTCGCAGACACTCTGCAGCGGCTGGGGACAGTGCCTCTCTCACTGGGTAGTTCCGACTTCTCTCCATGACCTACAGGGGGAAAAAACACTGTTGTCTATATTGGATACTATTTACTTCTTATATTCAGGGCCATGCGGTGGCCAAACATTTCAATCCTTTGGTTTCTAAGCGTCAATTTGTCTACAAGCATGCGATTCGAGTTCGAATCCCGTTGGGGAGTCTAGGTCATGTGGGCAGTTTTTGTTATGGCTATTCACCTCTGTCCTGTGGGTGCTGGACGTTAATACATAGGTCCCACCCTAATAAGACCGAATTGTGTTGATAGGGGTGTAAAACTCAACTCAAAACCCACAGATTTGTTGAAAGTAAAAGGCCATATTTGTTAATGTTATATGCAGGTCATCATTCAAATTAAGAAAATATTAGTCTTCTCAGGCTTACTACTGTCATCAAGATGTTTACAATGACTTCCAGACACCAGGTTATGAACTTATTATTTGGACATACATAAAATACAATGTTTGTTCTAACATTTTTGTTGTTTGTTGCAATCAGGCACAAGGCTAATAGACCCACAGAGCCATGGCAACTAGCCCTGCAACCTGGGGCTGGAGGGCCTTCAAATTGGCCCCTTGTTCATGAAATTGTACCAGAGGCAGATTGGGGTACGAATGCAGACTATTTGCAGACAGGTGTGCCCATGATCTTGAGTGTCCATCTTGAGAAAGTGTGAGTGTACCTTAGAAGTGGATGATGACCGTGCCCTAGGCATGGGTCCCATGTCATAGGTCTGGGGGGAGGAAGCTCTTTCTCTTTTGGACCTGTTGGAGCGCCCACGATCTTTGCGGCCGGATTTCGGCGACAGCCTGTGAAGAGGTAAATGTATTGTTTAATGTGATGTTGTACTTTTAGTTTTACAATGTGACTTTTTTATCCTTGAATTATCTAATTGACACAACAACTGTCTTCAATATGAATAGAGATATTGAGTTAAACACTTGAGATTCTATAAATAGATGGAGTAAGATTGAGTAAAACAAGATATACCAGACTACAGTTTCTTCCCATACAATAGAAAAGAAAGGCATAGGAAGCTGCCTTAGAGACGTACTATCAGAACATATTATGTTAAATAGTAAAAGACTTTAATCCGGAGCATATTTTAAAAAATTTACAGAGCAAAAATGTGCAAGTTAAATAATGCATAGAATTTTTCAACAAGTATCAATGAATAAACACAATTTAATGTAGCATGACTAAAGCAGAGCACAGAAGCATTTCAGCCTACATCAGCTTTGAGAAACAAACAAAAACTGAACTGATGTAAATGTAAGGACAGTGTTAGTCAATTAGACTTAACAAAAGAGAGAGTTAAAGAGAGTTAGAGAGAGCTAAAGAGAGACAGACAGACAGACAGACAGACAGACAGACAGACAGACAGACAGACAGACAGATAGACAGACAGACAGACACACACACACACAGACAGACACACAGGGAAAGACAGAGCGAGAGAGCATGTCACACAGAGAGAGTGGGCAAGAGAGAGAGTATGGCTGGGAGGATGAAGGAGACAAAAGAGCAAGAGGGAGAAAAAGTAGACAAAAAAGCAGAATGGTTAACATGAAACATGAATGTAACATTAGAACATTGAACAAAAGTTAAATGAGATGTTAGCACCAAAACAAAGAAACAAAAGACTACATCACAACGGGTTTTAAAGACATTTTGTCAGAACATACATGTATAAGAAGAAGACAGGAAGATAAAAACAAAACATTTAAAACATTTTCAAGGGACCAACAGGGACTTCGGTTTGGACTGTCCAAAACTAGTCTACCACGATGAGACTTTCATTGCTTTTCAAAGCTAAATGATACTATACTACTATTTCCTTCATAAGATGGGTGTGAAAGTGTCAGTTCAGCAGGTTTTCTTTTTTTACATTTCTCTTTATCTTTTTATGAATTCTCATTCTCAAGATCTTCATGAATATTGTCATACCAGCCAAAGGATTGTAGGCAGCAGGCTGAGATGAAAGACAAGCTTATGTAAATACTCTAGGGCACTCTGGGTCGATGAATTGTCAACTGTGGGTGAGATGCCAATAGCTGTTGCCTGGAAAGGTACCCTCTTACTTTAGAAGTGATAATGACAATGACTGTTGAATGAATGAAGGTTGAACTTAAAAGCATTTCAATGCACTCAATGTTCTATGCTTGCTGTGCATTCAGTGAAGACAGCAGCAGCAGTTAGCAAGCTTGCGGATAACTAGAACTACAAAGCTGGCTGAACCAGAGCATGTAAGTAGAGAACTGTGCCTTGGGCTGGTTGAAAGATGAACAACGCACTCTAATCCCAGGGACTGAGCATGGAGCAGCACATTGTGACGACAGGGGCGGCAGACAGCGACACCAGGCAGAGGCAACAAGTACAACAACTCACGTACCCATAGAACTTTGGGGAGCTTCGCGGAGAGCGAGGCAGTTGGCCTGACCTGAGCGAAGTGTCATCCCGTGCCGAGGCAGATCCGATGGTGAAGACACCGCCGCCTGAGGCTCGCCGAGCCATCCCTCCACTGGCCGCACCACCACCCAGAGAGGTGCCTGCACCGCCTCCGCTAGCACCGGCGTCTAAGGGGTCCTGGGGGAACACCTCACCCCTGTGGGAACACATGGGATTGATAAATGGCGTTAAAACACCCCCACATGTAAACATGTTCAAACATGGACAAATTAAATGATCTAAGGAGTTTTCTGGAGTAAAAAAAAATAAAAAATGAAGAACAAGCAATTTAACACACAAGTACACATTTCAGCACCCTCCATGTGATCCTTCAGTGAGGAACGAAGCACTTGACAAGATGACAAGATTTCCCTCCTTGACAAAATGAAAAACCACCCACCTGTCAATATGTCCCGGAGGAGATCTGAACCTGGCTCGGATACCTCCCGAAGAAGCCAGAGCCCCTGAAGTGATCCCATCGTGTACCAAGATGCCCTGGTGCTCCACATGGGGCTGGGGTGCCACCACTGCAGAGTTGGCGGGGGAGAGGGAGGGTGGTCCCTTGTTGGTGTTGAGGGGTGTTTTGGCTTGGCTTGAAGACTTGACGGTGGGTGCCACAATGGCAATGGGGCTCTCCTTCTTGGTGCCAACTGGCATGTCGGCTTTACTGCCCTTCATCAGATCAACCTAAAGAGGACATTTTGCAAAAGAGGTAATGCTTTTGGTACAAAGTGCAGTAAAACAAAAAAAGGATGAAGAAAAGCATGCCCTATGGAAAGCTATGTACAAATCAGTAAGTAGTTTAAAAAGACAAAAAAGGTTTCATAGCAATCACAAATGAAACTTAAATCGAACAGATCGCCAGTGGTTGTCACACATCATTAGACCAAACAGCTAGACTTGAGAGAAGAAGAACATGAAGGATATGAAGTAGATAGTGTCTCTACTTGAGTTTACCTTGAGAGATGAGATCTTGTTGCCCATGGTCCTGGTGTCTGAGTCCACAGAGTAAGCCTTAGGCCTGGCCCCTCCATCACCATTGCCCAGCTCTCTCAGTAGGGACTTGGGGTCTGGCAGACAACAAAGTAAGTTTAACTTACAAAATACAGTCCCTTTATGTTCGCAGTTTAAAAAGAAAAATGATTTAAAAACCCCCACATAAATGATACAGATACAAAATGTATCATGAATCACCCAAATTCCATCATGAGCCAAACAGACCCTAGCTCCCCATCCAGTCCACTTGAAACCTAAAATGAAACACTGTCCTTTCTTTTTACAGGGAGAGAAAAAAGAAAGCCTTTCATGACTTTATGACACATCATTTCCATGAAGACACAACATTTGTAATAAATCCAATGAATTCCATTGTGAAGCAACCAGCTCCTAGCTCCCCATCCAGTCCACTTGAAACAAAAAATAATAAAACAAGTCTTTATTTTCACAGTTAGGGGGGGGGGGGGGATGATATTCATACAGAATTCTATAACACACAATGTCCAAGAAGACACAACATTGATCCTCTGAGTTCCATTGTGAATCTCACCATCCAGTCCTGCGTGGGGTGGAGTGGACATCTCGTAGTGGTGCTCCTTCTCCAAGCTGTCACCTCTCTCCAGGCCAGACGGGCTCTTGCATTCCCCACCGGGCGTCTTGATGCTGGGCCGGGCTCGGTCAATCTGCGGCGTGGCTGGAGGGGTGGGTGTGTTGGACTTGGACTTGTCGAAGGAGTTGCACTTGAGCATGGGGGCACGCAGGGCTCTGGAGGGGACCGGGCTACTGGGGGGCGTCTTGAACTCATCCTTCAAGGCCTCTTGGTCTGAGGGGGAGATAGGTGGAGGTGGTGGTTTTAGTGTTAGTTATTGCAGAACACAAATAAGACACCAAGAACACAGAGGAAGAAGAAATTGAAGGTAGAGGAGGGGGCAAAGAACGGGGATGAGACACAGAGACATAGAGATCAATCTAAAACATAAAGAAGTATTTTTAAAAAGAGAGAGAGGAGAGTAAACATTTTTTTTTTAAAGTTGCTTCATGTACTTACTTCTGTCCACAGTCTTGGGGCTGGCATCTCTAGAGCCTACCCTAGGAGAGCCGGGAGGGGAGGGTTGTGGAGTGGGTCCATTCCCATTGGCTCTGGACTCTCCTGTGGAAAAGGTGTCTTTTAGTGACCAAGTAAAGCATACTGAGCTCACTGTTCAGCGAGGAAATGTCAAAGATAAATATTTCAACAAGAAAACAACATGTCTGAAGCATAAACTACATAATCATGCTTGGGCATTGTTAGCGTCCCCAAGAAGTATAATTCATTCGAAAGCTACAAGGTTGAAGAACTTTGTATAAGTTACAACACAGCTATATTTCCTCAAGAGCTAGCATGGTGCTACATTATGCATTAGCCTTTTAGAAAAAATTAAACAGCTTCCTCCCTATTCACCACAAGCAGTCATTTTGTCTCTTTCTTGTCTGCCCAATACTGTAATGCCGAATTAATTGAAAAAACTCACTGACAAAAGAAAATGTTATTTGTTGGTTCACACTAGGTTTGGCAGTTTACCTATAACATCTTCTGATTAAATCTTTAATCATTGTCAAGACTTCTTCACCCTGTCTGTGTTGCCTATTCACTATGTACGACGGAACAGCTGGAAACTTTTGTTTTCATGTTCAATCTTTTGCCATTGTCAAATCATTCAAACAATGAGAAGCAGAATTAACTTGTAGGAATCACTCTGTCATAAGACATTCACAATTTTAATCTAGTGCTTTTTTTTTTTTAACATAAGAAGAAAATAGACAAAGGAAATGAAAAAAAATATCTGTTTACCTCAAAACAACATAACAACTTTACTCAATCAAATTATCATACCATTTGGGCAAAAAGACAAACAGAAAAAATGAAACGGCAGGGGCAAAAACAAACAAGGACACGATACAATGATAGATCTATGAAACAAATGTTACTTCAACACTGAAGCACTGTTTGACAACATGAGGTGAGACTGCCGAAGGTTTTGTCTTACAAAGCAAATAACAAAGAGGCTCAAGGCCCCGACATCAAAGGCAGGTGAACATTTGCACAACAAAAAGACAGCAGGACACATCAATATACATTATACAGGTGTATAACAAAGAATTAAAATGATGTAGGGCTAATAAAAAAATAAAGAATCAAAACATATTCACAATATGGCCATACATGGATTCTAAAGCTCCCTACCTCTAAAGTTGGCTAAAAAAAGTGTTACAATTAATGATATCTCAGATGTCTGAGAAAAGGAAAGCAAGGAAAACAACAACAGCTACAGCTACAAAAAGGTAAGATTTCACTTGTAAAACTGTAGTATATCTAATCTAATATTAATAGATACAATTTAAAAAAATGTTTCAATAGGAGGGATTACTTGTGAAAACCATTAAAATGTTTACCTAGAACAAAGTAAAAAAAAGAGGAGGATGAAATGTGATACCATAACTGAGTGTAACTATGTTCAACACATTGTAGACAACATACTCATTCAAACGGCAAGCTAGGGAAGACAATTTGTAAAATCAACTGAGGGAAGACACTTTGTAAAATCAACTGAGGGAAGACATTCCGTAAAATGAACTGAGGTAAAACACAGCCTGTTTAAACAAGGAAAACAAAGGGATGTACTGAAAAACAGAAATGAGAGCATGCATTAATTAATGAACAATGAAGAATCGGAAACGATTCACATCTATCCAAAGGGACAAATCTAAAGATCCATGAGGAGGAAACGGTAATCAAGAATGGTTTCTGAAAATGTTCTTTCTTCCAATCCTTCAGCTTGGAGATCAGAGCAAAAACTATTTGTGTACACAGTGAAGTACTGCTAGTGACAAGGCTCCAGACCTATGATAAGATGTTGAATGGAAGCAAAATGGCAGTCTCAGGACTACATCTCAAATTGAAAGGTCAATACTGATTACGAGTATTTATCATACATTGTTGAAAAATGTCTTGAGTCCTGAAACACATCAGGCAATGCCTACAGTTTTTCATTTACCGACTCAATAGTTGAAAAATAAAAATCATTTACTTTTTAATCTAACTGATTTGCTCAGAATTCATAGGGTATTTTTTGTTTGTACACACCAGCTTGGATACTTAATACATATCTGACGGTAGATTCAGTGCCAAAGAATCTTGACTTTCATACAAATTTTGAAGTCAACTATACATCTCTTGTCTTTTCTTCTAACCGCTGGTGATTCTACCGTTTAGGTCCACTTTGAAAACATTGGGGGAGATCATGCAGGAGGGTTCAAAATCCATTTAAGCTGTACAGCATGCAGGTTTTGTCTGTTCAATTTACCGACTAGTCTGGCTAGCTTTCGCGGGTTGATGGAAGGGTAGCACAGCTTAAGGCCGAGTGCAGTGAAACTAGGACAGGCTATGATGTCGTCGTCACAGTAAATGTACGTGGAGCGATGGCTCGTCTTTGTGGCTTTGGACGTGTCTGCCCGAGGAGGAGACGTGGAGACAAGCAAACAAATACCCACCAAGGTCCAGAGCAAGGGAGGCCAAAGTGAGAGAGGGAATGGGAAGGAAGAGGTATGTATATATTTGGCTGGTCTTCCACCACATGGCATTGGACAGAAGGGCGAAGGCCCATACGTCGTTGGATCATTGAAGAATTTGGCTGGTCAGTACCAGGTCAGTCTTCTTAGTCTGTTACCTCACGATTGCAAGAATTGAGGATTCTCGCACTGTTACTAATTATAAAATAAATGAACTTTAAAAAATCTTTGCTTGAAATAATGAATGGTGAAGATTGTTTCAAAGCCGATATCCTTTGAAAAGAAAACAAAATCAACTGAAAAAAATCCTCTATGGTGTGCAATACCTGTTGTTGAGGTTAATGATACATCATGTCCAATGCACAGGCAAACAAACAAAAAAAGAAAAGCAAAATATTAAAAAAAGGGAAAGTAAAAATGCTTCAGGGAATCTTAGTCTGAAGTAATGACAAATAGAGCATACAAAAATGCAAAGGCAAACCAGGAAATGTTAATAAAAAAAAAAATGCTGCTCTTTAGACTAAAACAAAGTAAAACGCAGGTTAATAAAACAAAAGAGGGTGGGAACTAAGACGTTATAAAAGAAAAAGAAAGAAAAAAAAAGAAGGAAAAAACCCAAACAAAGTACTGGTTATCACTAAGCCTACCTACTTAAGCATCTTGCAAATTAAAGTAGGGTAAGCAATATTACCATATTACAGATTGTTTACGACTACTAATCGAAAGATCTACCAGTAAATTGAGTTGGCGCTAAAACTTTGACTCGATGACGAAAGCCATAATTGAACCCCGGTCACAGCAGATTATTTGGATGACATGACCATACAAAACAATTGCTTAAAAACACCTAACATCTTTCAATATTCAAATTTCTTCAGATGAAAGATTGAATGTGTCTTAATAGGTTTCCATCATTTTCTCATTTTCGACCATAGACACCCTACATCATTGTTTGTGGCTGTTTTCTCAGAACTGCATTCTGTGTCAAGTCCTTGGTTTTCCCAGACGATTACACATATTTCCTTATCATTCAGTCTAATCAGATACTCTTGAGGTTTTCCTTCTATGTCCGACATCCCTGCCCTCACCTAAAGCCTTGACCAGTTCATTGACAGGCACGCCCTGTAGCTCAGGCGGGATGTCCTTGTTGTCTCCCATGGTCAGACGCACTGCCCCGCCAACCCCTGGGTCTGAGGCCTTGCGCTGCTTGCGGTGGGCGAGTACATTGCTGGCCGCACCCTGGCCCGACATCGGGGGCACCGACATGAAGGGGTTGGACCCAGACCTGGGTGTGAGGCATTGACGTAAAATGACATCAATAACTAAAGCAATAAAAATCATTACAATATTATAAAAAATAGCATTTAAGTCGCACACTGGGTGCTGGGTGCGAGGCATTGGCATAAAATGTTATCAATAACTACAACAATAAAAATAAAAAGTCATTACAATATTATTGACAAAAGCATTTAAGTCGCACAATGTGTTTGAGGTACTGACAAAAGTAAATGAATAAAAAATAATAAAAAATAAAAAATAATCATAATATTTTTGCAATAACATTTGTCCCATACTTCAAAAGTCAAAAGAAAGTTGAAGCCCTTATTAGCAAGGGGAGTAACAGAGCAGTAACTATCAGCCATCCATTTATTCGTGTGTGTGTGTGGTTATGATAAGGTTTTTGACTCTGAATGAGTATGAGTAGACAAACGTACCTCTGCCTGAGCCTGAGAATCCTGTCAGCCCGGATGGCCTCCTCCAAGCTAGGGTCGTCCTCCTCCTCCACCTCCTCCTCATGGTCAAAGCTGCCGCCGGCACTGGGTGGTGGGGAGGGGAAGGTGTCTGGGTAGTCCTCTGGGGGCTCTCCAAACCTGGGCAGTGCCACTTTGGGCTGGTAGCCTGTGACGCCCCCAAAGCTGAAGGCGGAGGACGGCATGCTCTTGCTCCTTCCAAACGGCGTGCTCTGGCTCCCCCCAAAGGCTGGAATGAGTGGTGGTGGTGGTGCAGAGAGAGACACATAGACGTACATGGCAACACTCAAAGCATGACAGTTAAGAGGCAGCGGCAGCAGTGCATGAGACTCAATCAATGTGAGTTCTGATCATTACCACCATATACATTCTACGGACAGAAAATGACAGTGGACAGTTTGAAAGTCACAAGAAACATAGTTAACACAGAAGACACCGACAGAAGTGCTTGAGATTGCAGAGGATTTGGTGCTTGACATGGAGACTTGATCGCCACATTGAAATGATTTGACATCGGTAGCTGTGTGTAGAAAAATTATCAAAGACACTTCATTTCATTACTATGTTAGTACAATGGAAACTCTTGGCCCCCTCCCCTAACATATAAATGTTCTTTTTTGTCAACTAGATGGTCTGCTTCTTTCTTTCCTGAGACTCTTTTAACTATGATTTGAACAGTACATTTGAAAAGGTAAGCAGTTTGGATGGGAGTTTTCAGTTGCAAACTACCATGAAGACAAGCCAGAGACAAAGAAGAAATAGAAGAAAAAGATTAAAAAGATAAAGCATAGCCTGTTGTATACATTTTGATGGTTTAACTACAAAGATGATAGAGGAAACAGTTTGGGTTGCATGAGCCATACTCTAAAGTATCGAATACCCCCGTATTAATACGGTCGAAAATTGCGAACTGCAGCAAGTACAAAGCCAAGAGTTACTGGAGGGTAGACCCTTTTTGACTTAATGAGAGCCGTGATTCCCCCCCCCCCCCCCATTAATTTCAGAGACATTGTCCAACCCCCCAGTTTATTCGATACCTTAGAGTAAAACATTTGTTGTTCAAACATGTAGCTTGCTGGACCAGTATTCAGAGGTACTTTAAGACATCCTGAAATTGAACAACTCCACAACAATGTTACAATGTGTGCAGTACTGTCATTGACGAGAACAAAGAAGAAGAAAGAAGAAGAATTATCACTAAGAGAGGCCATCATGTAAAATCAACAACAATAAAACATAAAACATTGAGGTGAGCTAACAATATCATTTTAAAAAAAGTTAAGACATATATGAGCAATCAATTTTAAAACACAACATAAGATGTATTGTTACACAAAAGACAAAAAGATGCATTTGCCCTTTATGTATCTATGTGCAACTCATGCGTCCCCAATGTTTGACAAAAAAGTTCAGCAGCCGATGGTTTTAGGGAAAAAAGCTCATATTTAGACACTTTCAATTGACTGAGTTTTCATAACCAAGGAACATCAATTATAAAGACTGAATTAAGAGGTCTAAAGTCAAGAAAATAGACTAAGCAAACACGATAAAAAGTCTGCTATTTCATCATACATATATAGAATGCTAGAGGAGGTAGCCAGTCCTTTAAAACTTTTGATATGAAAACCTTGTCTCAAGAGTTAGAGCTGAAAAAAAACAGCTGAATAATCCAGCCACTCTCACATCCTTCTTTCCTGTTGTGATAATGCCACTTGAATACATCTTTCTCCTTATAATAACTATGAAGCCATTTGAATAAAACTTTCCTGTTATGAGCACATATTAAGCAATTTGAATAAGCTGTCTCTTTGTGAAAGGCAATTTATTTGAATAAAATGTACCTGTCATGACAAGTACCTATAAGGAGATTTAAATAAGAGAAGAGTAGATAAGAAAAGAAAAGATACAATAAACTTCATTATTCCATGAGCATGGACATTTGGTTTGTATGTATGACATTACACATGGACACAACAACATGACATTGACTTAACTAAAACATGAAGACACTGGTTTGAGTGACGAGACAACAGGTGTACAGTGCAACTACTTACTCTCCTCAGGTGGGAAGAAGCCAGGGAAAGCTAAGGCGTACTGGGAGGCCTTCATGGCAAAGTCAAAGCCCTGCTGGGACTGAGGTGGCAGGCTTCGGAAGGCAAATGGGTCCTGGCTCTTGCTGCCTCCAAATGGGAACTCACTCTCATGCTGCATGTACTGATTCTGTGTGCAGGTGGAGATATACATGAACATTTTACACAAAGTTGCTGAGAAAGGTTAATCGCATGTACATACTGTGGTGTACGATACCAACCGGTATCGATACCAATACCATAGTAGTCGCGGGCGCGACTACTTCTGTCATTGTACGCAATCGAGTACCCAATAAACGATCAATTGAGCACCAGAGCCTGAAGCCACATGTTGTCCTTTCCAGTTACTGTCTACGTCCTATTATCGTTACGTTTGCACAC
>JAUELK010254210.1:3827-16497 GCA_031471215.1 Gastropteron pacificum | reverse complement strand
GCATCCATTTTGGTGCAGTATTAACGGAGAAGATCTGGCTTTAAGTTCAAAAGTTTGCCTCTTATTTATATAGATAACATATAGAACTCTACAGACTATGTCATTACTTATACAAAACATAGAGAGCACTACATACTACATGTGCATAGGCCTGCACAAACAACACATCAATTACTACCAAGAATTCTCTCCTTATATTTACTGTGTACTCAAGCAAAATATTGTGAGGAAGATTGACAGCTGTTACAAATGTAGTGGGGATAGACGCTATACAAATGCCCTTCATTATTATTATTATTATTAATTGATTTAAACCTGTACACATTCACTACTCCGAACAACATAACAATTAACACTGCATAAGTAATGATAGTCACTATCACAATTTGTTGTAATGCGACAGACACACATATTACTTTCACATCAAGACCTGCAGTGAGGCCTTGCGGTACTGTAAGGACGTGATGTTTCTGACCAGGACAGTGTTGTGTTGTGTACGTCCCTCATTCAGCAGTTGGAGCAATGCAGCAGTGGACACAAAGGCTACGGCACACCCCTGGCCAGTGGACAAGTTGAAGTCTCCAGTCCTCACCACACCCATCACTGCACGCTGTGAGTGACTCAGTAGAGAGATGTTCTCTAATCCTGCTTTAGAACCCATCTGTTTATCACTAGTGACCGTCTCAGCCCCAGAATCTGTCGTCTTGGTAGCTGCTGTAGTGCTAGCTGTATCAGGATCCTTCAGTTGATCCTTACAACCAGTCTCTAGTGTAGCAGAGACTTGCATGGACGCCTTCTCTGGCAAAATATCTTCTGCTTTGTCTTCTATGGAACTCATACGTTTTGAAGCTTTCTCTTTTTCATTAGCCTGATCTGATCCAGTCTTGTTTATCGAAGAAGCTTTCGATCCAACTTTCTCCCCTCTCTTCTTCTTCTTCCTCAGCTTCAATCTTTCTCTCCTTTCTGCCTTCCTCTGTGCAGCGGTGGGATCTTTGTGCAGATCTTCTTTCAGGCTTTCTGTGTGGACATCCTTGTCCAGGTCCTCCTGTGTGGGCACATACACATGAGCCAATGTTGCCGGCACTCCTCTCTGGACATTAGACAAGTATACAGGGACCAGAGAAAACAACTCAGTCTCAAGGAACTGTCGCCCACACTCCGACTTGCTCAACTCTTCATAGATGTTCACACTCTTTCCTGCAAGGCTCCCATTCTTTCTTGAAGCTTTCACATTTCTCTTTTTCTCTGACCCATTGACAGTTTGATGAAGAAATCTCAAAGCTTTCCGGTCTCTTAAGACATGGAATTTACATCCTGGACTATTCAACTGGTCTAGTATTTTTCCTTTCATAGATTGAGGTACACCTTGACAGACATTGTCCCATTTGCCAAGAAACATTTTCACCCATTCCTCCACCAGCTGTTGAAAGGGAAAAGTGAAGGGATGAGGAAAGCCAAGCTTGATATAGTTTGGCCTCTTGGCTGGGGGTCTCTTGTCATGCCTCAGTTGTTTCGCAGCCACTTCTGCATCCATCTCACCGTGACCTGCGGAGGAGTCGGGAAAGTCGTGGGGGCCGATGAGCTGTGATCCTTGCAGTGCCAGACTTCTGGCCTCCCTCAGCCCCCCAGTCCTGGCCCCTCGGTACACCAGGGCCACCCAGAAGGCCATGGCCCAGCCAGCGGGCAGGATGAGGTCCCAGCCAGAGGAGAAACCTTGCTGGACCTGGCTTTTGGCTGTCTGCTTGCCTGGCTGCTGGGCTGGTGAACTGCTGCCTGGCCTCTGCACCAACATGACAGGGACTCGAGACTCAGACTGACCCAAGTCTAGGGCACTACCTGCGGGGAACATGAAGGGAGAAATAAAAGCACTGTAAGCTAAAAATGAAAACATTCACAGCTCAAACGAAAACATGTACAATGTAAGTTAAAAACATGTACAGTGGTCTCCGCCTAAGAACCCGCCACCTTAAAACCCGATCCGCCCAAGAACCGCGTTTTAGGCAAAACCGATTTTCTACTATATACAATGTCACTCTTAGAACCCGCTCGAGTTTGCCTTAGAACGCGCTTTTGACATCAACGTTTCACTTTTCCAACACTCATTCAATGCATTAACATAAAAGTGCATTTATATGTTTCTTCACTATCATGCCATGTCAGAACAATTAACCAAATGCAGGTGAAGGTGACAATTTATAATTATTGTGATGGTATATGATGCTGCTGTAACTACAGTAATCCATAAAGACTACCTGACAGCAATGACTATCTAAACCATACTACATGACACCTTACTCCTACCTGGTATCAACTGCTGGCTCCTCATCTCATTGAGCTTGTGTTCTGGAATCTTGTGAGCTTTGACTCTCTGCCTCACATCCTTGTCCCACAGTGGGCTGGTGCTCACTTCTGGACTGAACATCTCGGATCTCAATGGACAGCTGGCGTCTATGCAAACAATGAAAAAGCCGAAACTGAGATCTTCTCTTTACCCCAATACACAATCCTCACATTCATGATAACATCAAGAGCTGTATAAAACCAACAAGACAAAGATACCTTGTTGACAATTTTAGACAGTAAACATAGTCAGAAATAAAAGAGTTTATACAAGACTGGGACAGGGTTTGAACCTGTGGCCTCTGACAATGTATTGCCAGTGCTCTGCCGTCTGAGCTACCCAGTCATGAAATGGAAAACAGTTTATTGATATCAAACATGCAGTACATGACATACTAATAATGAAGAACGTGGCTGAATTTGCTATCATATCATCATGCCTAAGGTGAAATAAAAACAAACTAAGAAATGCAACAGGAGCTAAGACTGCATCTTTCATAAATCACATAATTCTTACAGGCCTCAATGTAAAAACATCCAAGGAGATGTTCGATTTTTTAGACGTAAAAACTAAAAATAGTTCTTTCAGTAGGCTTTGGAAAATAAAACGAAAAGATACAGAGGAAAAAAGGCAGCATCTGTAAACACTAGTTCTCACAGAATGTAGCAAAGCACATCCTATACTACCTGAACTGTAGACTGATACTTTGTTTCTCTTGGGTGGCAGCAGCAGGCGAGGATCTCTCACTGTCAGGGACAGAATACAAGCTGGTGGGAAGACAGATGGTGAGTGGCACGACGACAAACTGGTGACAGCCTCAACTTGCTGGTCATGGACTGATGCATTCCCACTGGACTTGTAACACTCCTTCCACCATTTCTTTTCCTCACTCACAGTGTCACCACTTGTCTGGGAACCTGCGCTTTCTGTATCTTTGACACAAGCTGGCTTCAGTACTTCTGACAAAACCTGGTTGGAAGCTGGCCCAAACAACCTGAAGATGATCAACTCATCTTTCAAAAAGCTGACACTAACAGACGATCCTGAATCAACTTTCTTGTCTGTTTCTTGTCCAGTTGAGAAACAAGTCTTGATCTCTGATAGAGCTTGGTGGACAAATGATGGATGGCAGCTGATCCATAGGACAGAGTTGTCACTGGTGACACCCACACTTTGCTCCACAGGTCGCCACATGAAGGACACTCGGCCAATACAACCGTGAGGGTAAGAGTCGTAGGAATAAAGCACAACACTCCCCTGCCTACTGCCACTGGAATACATCTTTGATGCAAATGTGAGTCCTGTAGAAATAAAGACACATACATTATTGGAATCTGACTTGATGTTTCCAGTTTGTTGTTTAAGCTTTAGCTAATAGGAACATAACCGTCTCTCCCTTCTGGGGGAAATGTGAAAAAAATTTTCATTGCAAGGATGAACTGTTCAATGGAGCAAAATGAAGCCACCCAGAGAGCAACAACTTTTAACAAATAGATTTTGTAGGAAAAGCAATTAGATTTGAAAATTCTTAAATGTCTGAGGTCCTAATCAATTTGTTATGAATCAAGATCACAACATTTGAAATAGGGTAAAAGAGTTTTTTATCCAAATATTTGCTATGTAGGCCTATATGCTATGCTCTCATGTGAAATAAATCATTAATATGTATCATGTGTATCACCTCACCTGTTTGACTGCTGACCACATGAGAAAGACCAGTCACAATCTCTTCTCTTGGACCACAAACCTCAATGAAAGTTTCATATGAAACATCCTGGTGAGACAAAACATTTGGCATGTGTTATCAACAGCTACTTCTTTTTATACATCATTGATCATGATATGTTACATCCTGGATTAATAATGACAAGGAAACATTTTTCTGAAAAGAATTTATAAGATTCAGACATTCATACTCCTACATTTTCTGTTTGAAATAATAAATACTTGTATGAAACTAAGAATTTAAAGGTGATTGATGGGAAAAATAATGTTTCAAATCTTAACATACCACAACACTTGGTAGTTCCTCACCCTGCGGGTAGACATATGAGGATCACTAACTTAATTAAGAATATGTGGTGGTGCTCGCGTAGAGCAGCCATCAAGGATCTCTACATTTTTAAAAAATTAACCTTTTGTTGATCTTGATGATACACTGAGGTGCAAATTTGTGCTTCAGTAGAAAGCTGAGTTCATGCAACAAAAGCGAATTTCCCTAAGTAGGGGTGGGAAAAGTATGCCAGACACAATACAAATGTGGTTTCATCAACAATTATTCAAACATGTACATCTTACTTTACAATACATTTGCTGTTACTATTAATGAGTTGATCAGATAAATTGACTTACTTGCATCAGGCAGTGTCTACTGACGGCCCTGTAGCATGCCCTGATACTTTTGTCACTGGGATGCAAGGGCAGCCTGTAGCCCCATTTCTGAGTCATCTTGAAGCGCTTGGCATGCCAAATATGTGTTTCTAACCACCCAATCTTCCTTTTCCTCCTTTCATAATCAGAAAGTAGATTGCTTGGTCTCCTTCTGTATCTTCGACTTGGTCTTTTGGTTGGAGCTTTTGTCTTTTGAATCTAGAGAATAAGAAAATGACTTCTAAGAACTGTTAGGGAAATGTTGTAAAACAAACAAATAAACAAAGAATATGAAGTTCATCAACCCATTTTTTACAGATAAATTATAAATAGTCTGGGTAGAAGTGAGAAGAATTGTTCCACTCACACCTACAAAACATCAGTTGACTCCTTTAATGAAGAAAATGAAAAATCAATCAAAATGAAATTAGGAAGTAACTCTTGATATAAAACTTATGACCAACCTCTGATTTAACAACATCCCTTAAACGCCTTGGAATCCGTTTCAAGTTGTGACTCATTGCCCTTCTTCTCATGTGTCGGGGCAGTTTCTGAAAAGCCATATGATTCCCTCCAGTGTTCTGTATAACCTCTGTCATTGCTTGAATCTCAACAGCACGGGATTGAACAAATCGCTCTACATTGATACCTTAAGAAAACAAGAAAGACAAAAATCATAATCAAATTTTCACCTATTTCTATAATTTTAAAGTGAATGTGACTTCAGCTTGAAATGACAGGAAAACTTCCATAGCATACTAGATCTACACTCTCACTATATTAATAAAAAAAATGAAAAAAGTGTAGTGGTTTAGCAGAGATGTGTTTGCAGTAGATGCTAGTCTTTTTACAAAGTATTACAAATTCATGAGTCCCTACAACTAAACTTGACCCCAAACCTAACCCAGGGGAACATTAGTCTCGCCATTGAAGGCTGTTATTTCACACTATATCTATACTATACTGCTTAGATTATCACAAAAAAGGCAGCACACTTCACTACAACTACAATGAAAAGTGACTAACTAAAGTCAAGAGAATATTATAGAGATACTAAATGGTAATGGCATGTCATATTATATATTATGTAATATAAATATTGTCAGCAGAGGCAAAGACAAGAAACAGGCTTGCAAGGGGCTGTTCAAATACAATCTTACAACTTTAGGGGGACTTTTGACCCCCCCTTTACCCATCCTTCGGCTCTTTGCATGTTTTATTACAAAGGAATATAAAACGGTCTTTTATACTTTTAATAATAGATAGAAGACAATGCCCCCCACCATACAGATGTAAGTGTAAGATAATATTTGAACAGCCCTGAATAATCTGGAGATTATTCCATTTTACTTTTAATTTACTTGAAATAGCTTTGTGCATGGCAGGAGATGATTCAGGATGATGTAGAGGCACTGCCACCTTCGCTGGCGATGTGACTGTTCTTCTTTTCGTTGATGGTGGATTCTGTTGACTGTCACCATATTTGCTATCAGATTGGTCTAGTTTCCTTTTTTTACCCATGTCTCAATATCTAAACACTAGATCAAGATCTATGATTTGGATAGACTTTACTAGATTTCTAGATGTAAATCTTACTGATCTAAAACTAGGATATGAATGGTGACGATGTTGATTGTTGATGTTGTGTTGTGAAAGTGCAAGTCTTGATGATTCTCAATCTGACTCTGCTGACGATCTTTTAGCCTTTTAACCATTTTTTGATTTCATCATGCCCTTTGGAGTTGGAGAACTAGACTAGATCTAGATCTACTGAAGTCGGTGATCCAACCTATTGGAAGAAGAAGATATACTTGATACTGAAATGTGAAATGTCTATTCAAGCTCGATTTTAGGCTTGAGCCAACTTCAACTAACTACTCTACTGCTACTGCACAACTTCACTCACTCACTACTGCCCTCGAGTTACAGTGAAGGAGGAGGAGGGAGGAGTGATTTCCCCTGGGTTACACCTTCGAGCTAATGTAAGAGTAGGAAGCTGAGGAAACGAAATACGCCATAAGCAAAAACACAATGTCAATTTGTATTTTTAGCCAAATCGGTGAATACCTGAGAAAACTTGCACATTGTGTATTATGATCTAGATTTAGATCTAGACAACTAATGATGTCGTGTAATTCATCATTTTTTTTCTTCTTTTTTGTTGTGCCTGGCATCAATCATAGACGAATTAAATTATTTAGGCTGTAGTTTTGCAGTTTTTGGAGTTTCGGAAAATAGAGCGGAATGGAGGATACTAACGGGAAAAGGCTTTTTTCACAATAGCTCATATTAGTTCCTTCTTCCACAAGAAGTCCACATTTCTTTGTTTATAATGAATGTTATTCTGTTACATAAGTAGACAAACTTTATACATGTTGACCCATTGGGGAAGAAGGTGTAGGCCTACATGCTAGCATATCAGCTCCAACGTTACTGGCCCGTTCTGTTATAAGGAATACGCCCCACGAGAGATAGCCAAGCTAAGACAGACATAAAAACTGAATGAGTCGAGACATATTATAGACAGAAGAACAAACCATTGGATAGCCCAGCAACCCAGTGTTTTCAACGAGGTACAAACATTGTGGTAACAAAGAAAGGAAACTTATAAGTACAAACTTTAAAGATATGTGAGGTCTTAGAAAACCGATGACATTATTAGCGATACATGTATAAGTGTCACTTCATTTTGTTGAATAGCTGGAGCTAGGCGTACAAGTAAAATTGCACCATACATCACTTTACTTTCTTTATTTTACTAGTACGGCAATGGCAGGCCAATCGCCTATCACTTTCAGCCGATCACTGCTTTTCAGTACTTGCTTCTTCTTTCTCTTCGTTTTCACACTCAGCTATCTGTCTGTTGGTGCGCATGGGTTTGGCAGTTTGGTACCAATCTGAGGTCAAAGAGAATTTGTGTGCCTTCCAGACCTTGTCTATCCTGTTCTTGAAGGCATTTAGAGATGGTGCATCAGTTCTTTGTTTCAAGATTCAAGTCTCCTTTGAAAGAGAAATGCGCAGGGCTAGTGTATATATAAATCAATTTTAATGACATGCCAACACTAGTAGGCGTCATATCCAAAAACGTCGATTTGTAAAAAAATATATATTTGGCACCATGTCTCAATCAAATCGTGATTATCTGGCTCGGGCTCTCCACGGACGCCGACTCGCGGTTTCTAAGGCCGCCGTCGCTCTCCAGTGAGCACTGATTCTGTTAGTTTGTGTCCGTTGGAGCGATTAAGTTGTACAGTACAAGGAAGGTTTGTTCCTAAGGTCACTGTCGTTTCAGATTGCTTTTTGCCAAACATGGATTTCTCATATTTCAAGTGATTCAGTATGAGAGGACAATGTATAACTCAAGGTAAGGAATGCAGTGATGGAGAGTTGCGAAAAAGATTTAGCAGTAAATGTTGC
The DNA here is from genome assembly GCA_031471215.1 of Gastropteron pacificum. Classification (NCBI taxonomy): domain Eukaryota; kingdom Metazoa; phylum Mollusca; class Gastropoda; order Cephalaspidea; family Gastropteridae; genus Gastropteron; species Gastropteron pacificum. The sequence goes on along the minus strand of JAUELK010254210.1, from coordinate 8,369 downwards.
GGGGAATGAAGAGGCTGGAACTCAGCCAAGGTCCCCTATAGGCCTAGTGGATCGAGATAATCCTGATGAAAAGTTGAACGACTCTGAAATGAAAGAAGAAAACATGGGTGGCACAAAATTAGATGATAGTAACATCATACAGGATAATGAACAAAACAGTGGTAAAGAGACTGAGGTAACTCAGAATGGATCAACAAATGGAAAAGAGAAAGTGGAGGACAATGATAGTGAGGAGAAGAAAGAAAAAGATGAAACTATCACAAAAGAGGAGGAGAACAATGAGCAAACTGAAGTAGCTGATGATGCTAATGTTGAAAATAATGAAAACCAATTAGAGGATGACAGTGTCCCTACTAAAACTCTCAGTGTAGAAATCAAAGACAGACAGAAACAAGCGGATGATGTGAATTACTATGATTCTGTGTCAAATGTTAAATCCTATCCAGACAAGAGGGAAGGCCGTTCAAAAAGAGAATCAAAACAAGAGGATAGTGGAAGACAGGAGAAAAATGACTCCTCACAGCCTAGTCAAAGCAAAACTCGTTTAAAAAAGATGAAGAAAGGCATTTTCATTTCATACTCTCCTGATGCTGGTTTTGTGGAAAGACGTTTTGTTGTAGAAACAGTAAGACAACTGAAAGAGAACAATCTTGCTGATGACATTTGGTTTGATAAAGATGAACAAAATACAGACAATCCTTGCTGGTTTTCCATGAGAATGGAAGCTGTTGAAAAGTGTAGGGCAGCATTATTGTTTCTCTCTGATAGTTACTTTTCTTGTCCAGTTTCCTTGTATGAAGGAAAAGCTTTGCAGGAACGCTTAAATTCTGACCCCAAATCTGTGAGAGTTTTCTCAATTCTGTTCAAGTATCCTGATAGTGTAGAAGTTCCTAAGCAACTTTCTGATTTCCTGGAACCTACTGTGGATCTAACTGGTGAACATGCCAAAAAGAGTGCAGCAGAAAAAACTTCAGTAGTCATTGGTAACATTATGGAGGAGTTAGAAAAGTATGCATCAATCCATAATGCTCCCTTACCAAATGTTCCACCTGATTCAGAATTTACTGGAGAATTCAAGAAAATCAAAATCTGCCAGTGGGGTGCCAGTGATCTTCAGGAGTGGTTATTTCACTTAGGTATCAAAGAGTTTTATCGGCAAAGTTTAGCAGAAGCTATGGTGGATGGATTCCTTTTGATGTCTTTAACTGACCATGACATGGTTGCACATCTTGGTATAGAGAGCAGGGTCGTGCGTAAAAAGATCATGCAGCAGATTCTTCATACGCTTGACCGGGAGCACAAACAAGTGGACAACTGGCACCTGAGGGCTCGGGCGCAGCGTCCAAAGTCTGATGTTGTTTACATCATATACGACCCTGCTGATGTCCGGTTAGCTCAGAATCTCAAGGCTGACCTCAAAGCAAAGAACTTGCAGGTAAATGAAATGAGCATTCTTCTTTGTTCTCAAAATGAGCATTCAATACAATCATTATTGCTTGCATTATATGGGATTGTACTGAAACCAAATATTCTTCATTTAATTGATTTTGAAAGATGAGGCAGTTGGCCTATTTTGTGTTCTCCTCAGGCGAACTCGAACTCAAGATTCTAAAATTATTTCTGTTGACAACACTGTTCTTCTATTTTATGTATGATATGCCCTCTTCTAGCAATGGTTGTTTGCTTTAGCTGTAGGTTTAGTACAATGGTCACAGCCTAAATGGCCGGCCCTCGTGTGACAAGAAAATGGCCATTTAGGCAAAGCGGACACTTAGGCGATATCAGACTAGCCCTCACACAACCACCAAAAGGTTGCCTCCCCAACCATAAATCAATTATGTACAGAACAACATCATGTATTGTGTGTTCTTAGAAGGCCCAATTGGGACGGGCGGCCCTTGAGGTGAGTATTCATGGCTTGCTAAGAGATAAGCATCTCATCCGTCAGACTGGGTGAACAATGAGGTTGAAGTTGATTTTCATTGCTCTTTTCTGTCCATCAAACCAGATAGACAGATTGTTCAGGTAGCCAGCGGCCACTTAGGAGTATGAAATACATAAGGAATATTTTGTTTCCTCCGTTTAGGAGGAGCAGCCAAATGTACGGAGGCCATTTAGGCTGTGACCACATTTATAGCTGATCGCTGCTTGGCATGCACACATAAAATAGAAGTGTAGTGTTGGAAGTTTGAAGTGCTCTATCTTCTCTACCTTTGCTATTACTAGGCTGCATGGCTACGTAAATGAAGACCATCTAGACAGTTTCTAACTTGTTCATAGTATGAAAACTAGACCATCATTTCTTAGATAATGTGCCACACTATTGGTAGAAAGTTCCTATCATCAATGTATTGAATGTAGTATAAATTATGATAAGTGTACATGCAGCTGAAAGTCATGAGCCCACCACTCATTCACATTTATTGTCAAGTTTTGAAATAGAAGGTTGTAGTAGACTCATGTAGTCGTATGTTGTCTGTTTATTTATTTTTATACTACTTTAGTCTTTAATACATGTGCTAGTATATTTGTTATCAATTTCGTCTAAAGCACTTCCATTTTTAACTGTATAGAGGTAAAGATCTTTCCTCGCTGTTTCTTGTATTTTATTACCATAACTACATGTACATCTGTCCACTTTGGTCTTCTAAATTGTGTGCGTTGGGTGTTTGTGCGTGTGTGTTCGTGCATTCAGACAGGCGCATTGTCAATCATTGTGACGATGTAGGTATGCGTGTAGGTAAATTGTTTAATTCACTGCTCCCCGCGAGCGATGGCTTCCTTGCGCTAATTGGCGCTGACAAAATAATTGTGATCTTGATTGTACTGGTATAAGCAGAAGGGATCTCGATGACATCCGACCTATCATAATTATGTACAGATTACTTTTGCTTTAATTGTGTTTGTTTTGTGTAATCAGTGAACAAATTATGTCCCGAAGATTTAAATGAGCCTTATTGGATTTGTATTTTGTTGATGTGGTACATGTACTTGTGTTTCCTTAGCACGGAGGTAAAAATGCGCGTCACATGCTTCACGTTCGTTTTTACGTCGACATTGGCATTTGTATAATTGAATAGGGACCTTTTGGGTTTTTTAAAGTATAATTTAGTGGCCAGCGACATCTTCTACATAACATGAGCGCACAACAATTCGTGTCTTTGTGCAAAATTCAATCAATATTCCATTCAATTACATGACGTATATACGTTAAGGTCGGATTTTAGTTGGCTCTCCTTCTCCCTTCACACTGCACTTACTGTTGAAAACCCGTTTTGTCAGAGGCGTGGACTCAATTAGCATTGATCTAGGGACTGACTTCCAAACTCTTTGGCCTATTCGGGGTGCTTTTTAGACTCCTTTATTTTTCCGATGAGTCGAGCACTTAAACGGGCGCGGGAGAAGCCATGTAGTGAACACAATAGGCCGGAGACCCCTGCTGTGAAAAGACCACTTCTCGTGAACGCCATTCTGTTTTGTCCCTGGAATGCCCCCTTTAGCAGCGGACTCCTTCAGAAAGAGAGCAAGATTATCCCAGTCCGCCCTGGGGGATATGTAATGCATAATTTAGAGGGACTGGCCAACATTCAGCGGGGAATAAGTTCATACTGACAGCACTTTGCACCCAAGCGGGGTTGTTTTTTGTTGTTGTCGTGGGGGTTGTTGTTCGTTTTTTTGTTTACCATAAATTGCACCACGTAGTTCTAGTACGCCTACATGTATTATCTATAGTTGTTTTTATAATGAATTTATGGAACGATAATATGATGTTTAACACACCAATTTGCATTTTGTTGCACTACGTCGTGTTGCCAAGTTCTCATGGGTTCATAAGCATCGCATTCTCTATGGCCCTGTTCGTCATGAAGCATGCCTTTATGAATTAAAGTCCATGTACCTTCACAGAAAGAAAAGCAAAGTCAGTGGGGATGAGAGAGAGAGAGAGAATAAGTGAGACAGACAGAGGGAGAGAAAGGGAACTGATACCTATAACGTGAATACGCGCTACATGTGTTTTACAAAGCGGTCATACACAATATACGTACATGTCTCATTCACAATATACATACATGTACATGTATTTGTGTATCTTATACAGGAATATTGGGTTATGGCTCTTCATCGATGACGTCTGTTGACCAAGGTCTCTCATGACGTGTTGTTTTGAAGCATTCCGGTCCACCGTTCAGTGTTTTCAATCTTCTTCTTCCTGTCGGATGTCAAGGCCAGTTGTCTCAATGAAAAGTTCCGTCTTCTCAAGGTCCCCCAAGCCTCCATGTAGCTTTTCTCTTGGGGATGTCCCTGTCGGAGCTACGCACGACTCCCTTATGCCAATATTATGAATATATATTATTTTAGTGTTTCCAATCACCCGTGTCAGATACCACATGCTAGGACTGTACTAACGATGGTTACAGCATCAAGTGGCCATGGCCTCCCGTGTTGTAGAGAGCCATTTCCTGGTCACTGTTACACTCCCACTTCGTCCTCATAGTCGGTTCTCATTTGGCTTTGGCTACATCTGTATGCTATAATTAGCGT
>JAUELK010254099.1:1070-16498 GCA_031471215.1 Gastropteron pacificum | reverse complement strand
TATCTATCATTTGTAAAACGCCCTTTTTTATCTTCTCCCCCCCCCCCCATCTTTATTTCTAAAGCTATGATAAATCCCTCTTAGACAACCCCATCCCCCCCCCCCCCCCTTCTCTCTCTTATAAATTCTTTTAATTTGCCGTATATAGATCTCGAATTATTATGTAATTAGGGCCTAAATAAGAAATTCAACTTGTTCTATCTAACATTATGCTATGACTATGATGATAATATGATCTTGTACTTTCCTTTCTAGTGGAGGGTTGGATTAAAATTGTTAATTAAATCTCAAAACGCACTCGAGGAGTATTTTTTTCATTTTTTGATTTAGCTCTCTCTCTCAAAGTGTCCTGTTATGTGAGTATATAGGATTTTTTGAACTCCCGGTGTGATTTTGAAGTTTGAAAATCATTTCAAAATTCATTCATTCTTCATTTAAGTTCATCTGAGTTTGCTTACTTTAACTTACAATTGAAAAAAGCTTCAAATAGGATAATATACATGTATGAAAATACAGTTTTTGTCAATGAATTTAGGAAAAATGCTTCTGGATGGAAGAAAGTGATTTTTTTTTTATTCTTAAAAATACTGCGGCCTTTAAAACAATATAATTTAGATATACTCTCATCATAGCCCCAATTAAATGACAAGAAACTTCTTTCCCTCTTTTTCCCTCCTGTTCTTTTACTCTAAGGGGTCAAATGTCTACTCTGACTCCTTGATTGAACATAGATTGAAATTATTGACTTCAGCTAGACTGAAGAAATGAAATTGTGAAAACAAAAAACAAATTTCAAATCTAATCCTTCACACAAACTGGCTCGGTGGATTGAAAGAAAAAACAAAAACACAAAGTTGGTGTCAAGAACGTCCCACCACAAACCACAACAACAAGTACATGATCCGTTGAAACCATGATTTCTGTTTATTGTTTATGATGCAAGACCCACACCAACCAACCAACCTCCCTGGTTGCCCCGCCCCCATCTAGGAGTGATATAACTCCGAAACCAATGAACATTTATTCTTTGTGGCCCGCCCCTCCCCCCTGCCCTCCCCTCCCTCCCTCCAGAGAGCTTACATGTATATACAAGCTCTCTGCCACACACGTCCCCCCCACCCACCCCTCCAACCCCTCGACAGATCTCTGTCCCTCAAATTGATCGAGTTTCCGTTTTGTGATTGTGCCTGTCTTTTAGGGAGGAATGTACGTGGTACAATTGTTTGACAACTACGCAGCCACCTACTCCTTACTCGCCATTGGACTGGTGGAGTGTATGGCCATTGCTTGGGTTTACGGTGAGTGATTGTGCAACCCTGCCCACGCGGCAGAGAAATTGTCGAGGCTTGCCTCACTCTCCCAGTTGTTCTTGATGATGGCATTTCTGGGCGTGTTCTGATTTCAGCATTCATGAGCGCAAAACCTGTTTTCACCAAAACTTGTCCTTTTTTTTTTTTTTTAAATCGTTGTGATTCGGATCGAATATTTTGATTTTTTGACAATTAAAATCAAACTCCCTAAACTCAAAACAGTAATTTTCAAAATTCACAAAACTTTCAAATTTAAATAAAAAGCAAAGTTTGTGGTAAATTTGATTCAAAATTTAAATCATTTCTGAATTCACTATACTGATAAAATCAGAAAAGTTTGTAAATTTAAAACTAAATCAAGTTGCTTTACACAAACTTAGATCTAGATTAAAAGAAAAACCGCCAACCCAATGAAGGACAACGTGAAAAAACTCTTCATTCGATTTAAAAGACCAGTTCGTCAAGTATGCTTACCCCAACACCAATTAAAATAAACAGATCAAAATTTGAGAAAGATTCAGTAAAAATAAAACACTAACTTACTATACTGTCCTGTTGCGAGGAACCAATAACCTAAAAAGTCAATTTTAGAAGAAAATATTTGGTTAAAATCAAACGCGAACTTGCATGAAGAATATTTTTTCGAAAATCACAAATTTAGAATAGTTTTCAAATTGAGATTGAGATTGACTTTTCAAGGACGAATTATCTAAAAAAATCAATGAACAATAATACGGTTGCGAAAATTATGAACGTAAATTCTACCATTTCTAAATACAGACTTCTCGCTTCAGGGCTATTCCATTTTTCGAAAACAAAATGACAATCAGAAAACCTTTGACCCTTTAGCATACTTTGTTGGATTGAAAAATGAATGAAGACCAATTGACAATCTCTTAGGAACCATTTTCATATAATTTGTTAACAAAAATGACAAAACTCAAAATTTCAGAGAAAAAAAAGGACTTTTTGGTGGGAACAACATATTTGCGCAACATTTGCTTGCTCGAATCATAGCGCTGTACACCATGCACAGACCTTCTGCACCATAAGCAAGTGTTTAGTAGCCTTAGAAATCTTGAAATGCCTGCTAGGGTCTGACCAAGTTATACTGCTTGCTCCTCTTACAACAAAGTCCAAAGGACTAAGAAAAAAAGAAAAGAATAATGCAAAAAAATATTACAATTGAATAGAAGCTTAGAACAACCAATATCATGACTTTTTCTTGTAGCCAGAGTTAGGAGAAGACGATGAATTTGAATTTTGATGAGGTCGTTTTTTTCGGCTGTCAGGGAATGTAGCGTAGGGATGGCAAGGCGGCATGATCTGTGCCAAGTTGTAAAACACGAACTCTGGTGCAGTGGGTCTCTTTGATGACACGAAACAAAACCACACTGACACCTCTCGGTCCCCAAGAGCACACCGTCTTACCTGTCACTTTGATTGTACTTAACTGTAGGTACGGATCCCTTCTTCAACGACATTCAGCTCATGCTGGGAAAGAGACCTCACAAGATCTGGGCTTTCAGCTGGAGATACGTTGCCCCCCTTGCTCTCCTGGTGAGTACTTACATATAACATACAGAACTCGTAGTACATAATACTATGTTTAGTCTGAACTGTTCTCTATCATAATCTCTACTCTGAAACATTTCTTTGCTAATCAAAAGAAAAAAAGAAAAATACAGCATTGTATAAGTGTATTATTACAAAATTTGTTTTTAGTTACACAAGCCTTGCTTCTAGCTTTGAGTTTGAGAGAAATTTTAAACACATAAAAGGCACTTCCTGATAACAATTATAGCAAGAGTTATAATAAGAGTAATAATAATAATAATAACAATAATAATAATAATAACAATAATAATAACAATAATAATAATAACAATAATAATAACAATAATAATAATAATACATTTTCATTCATAATTCTATCAAGCAACATCGACTCCCTCACTCCTTCATTCACATACAAACTCACTCATCCACACGTCTCTTCCTTTCTTTCTCTCCAGGCCATCTTGATCTTCACCTGGGTAGACTTTGAGAACAGCAAATACAACGACTACATCTTCCCCATGTGGGCCGACGGTATCGGAATCTCCATCACGCTCGTCTCTGTACTAGCCATCCCAGCCGTGGCCATCTACAAGGTGTTCAACGAGTGGACCAAATACGCTGACGAAGGACTCGGAGGAGTAAGTAGTAGTTGTATGCATAGAGCTTTGTGTAATCTTCATGCAATAATCTCCAAACACGACATTACTTTTAGCTGTCGTTGCATAATGTAAATTACATGCCTGTCTATGGACGGGGAACAGATGACATGCAATACTACAATAATTTGTTTTTCACTGATACTCCAGTTCCTCACCTTATGACACAGCAAAGCAAATAATATTATTTTCTCTTATCAACGTGAAATAATGTCAATCTATATTTAATGTATGTCTTTTACCATGTGATGTACATGTATACAGCGCCATCGAGCACTTTTATGTTGATTTTAGGCGCTTTACAAATAAATTATTATTAATATTTTATTTAAGACTGAAGCTCATTGATGTTTCTCCTCCTTGTCTCCGCACAGATCATCCGCAGACTGAGCCGGCCCACCAGTGAGTGGGGACCCCGGCTCAAGGAGCACAGAGCCATGATGAAAGCCGGCCAGTCGGTGCCAGCCGAGACCTTCGACTCCCAGAGACCCATGATGCTCAACCAGTACCCACCCGCTTGATCACGTCAGCCGACGTCCGTTGAAAATGTGGAGCGAGGCTCCGCGCGTTAGGAGTTTAAAAAAAATAACAAGGAAAAGGAGTTAGGAACAACAGCTACTACTACGTCTGTAAACTAGATCCAACACAATGAATGAGTCCGAGGTCCGGGGCTCTACACGCAGCAGCTCTACTACTACTGTAAACCTGCTCATTCTGTGTGAAAAAAAAAAGGACGACAAGACACTAGGAAGGATGGCTAGACCAGGGGAAGGTAGACGAATCAACGTCTGCTGTGACCTCGGCGTGCGTCCTCCTACCCTATAGCGGACAAGTCAAAATGATTTTGTATGACTTTGTAATAGTATTACTGAATTTTTAATAGGGTTAAAAAAAAAAAAAGTGACCGAAAGATAGATCGATGATACCCTTAAGTAGGGAAAATGAGAATTCACAATTTATTGTGTTGCTGTTGCTCTCTCAAATTACAGGGTTTTGAATTATGTTTTTTATTAGTATTATTGTTTTATTTTCTGAAAAATATCTTTTTATCTATCTATGAAAATCTTGATAGACCTATAACAAAGCAACTCATGTCTAATACTTAGTCATTGACGTAGATCTCTTAACTTATACGGCTTCATCTTTTGCCCAGTTTTTCATTTAATCATTCTTTTGTGTTTTGGTTTTGTTTAATAATTTTAGTTTAAAAGACTTAATCACAACATTTTTTTTAATGTTTTTATTCTCTTAGGAACAAGTTTCCTGAATTATTTTGTAATTTGTCCTTGTGTTTTATGCTTTAATCTCTCTATGTGAATGGAATTACTCCAAACCATAGAGACGACACTTAGATTTTTTTGTCCCGAATTTTGCATGGCTTTTTACCGTGCCATTTGTCTTTTCTTCCATTTGAAATCCTTTACTCATCATTTTTGTCAGAATGTTCGCATTCCCTCTCTGATAACGCTCCAAAGAGTATTTCACCTGTTAGGGACAACATTAAGGTTAACTTATATTGATTAGAAGTTCACCCTTTCCTTGACAAGTCAGAAGCTAGGTTTCACTTATAGCAGTGGTCATTCTACTGTTAATGGCCTATGCCCTAAGAGGGCGACAAGGCCTAAGTTAGTAAGTAAGTGGGCATTCTGAAGAATAGGGGGCACACTGAAAACATTTCTCAATTGGTTACATCGGGGACTGAATTCCAGCAGCTCGGAGGACTGTAAAGCACAAAGTACCATCCAAACTGTGCTCTAGCTCTCTCTCTGTGACAAAGTGCACAAAAACAAAACATCTGAACTATTCAGATCTCAATTCTCTTCTGACCAATCAGGCCACAGCTATTACTCTAACCAATCAAATCGAAGTCTCGTTTCGGACAAATTCCGATGTAAGATTTTTCTCTGACAGGCCGAGTAAATCTAAGCTCGATTCTGACCAATCAGAAAAGAGTTTCAGTAGGCTGAGAAGAGACCAACGCGTCGTGTACGTCAATGACCTTGAAGAAGGTGACGAGCCCGCCAAGGCCACACTGCGTAGGCTTCCAACGGTGCGACTGTCTTTGTCATTTTAAAGTCAGATGTGAAAAGTTGACCATAATTCTTCTTCTAGTATGAGATTTAAGATTCGCACCAAAAATACTCACCTGACATCATTTCTTAGTCAGTGTAGTAATCATTTAGAATTTGCAAATGCTATACCATGGCTCCTGCCCAATCTAAATTTGAAACATCATGAAAGGACAAAGTCCACTTTGAATTTGGACTATACTCCCGTAATAAAAGAAAAAAAGCAGAAAACTGCTGACTACATTTTCTATCAAGGAGAGAAAAACATGTAATGGATCTAAATTTAAAAAAATTTCAGCATCGGCAATTAATTTAATTGAGGTTCCAAATTAGAAGAGTGTTCAATCCTATGACAGAATGGCAATGTTTGTTCTGTCTAATAGAACATGGTCTGATTGTCATGGCAGTTCGCTTTTTGATTTGTCCCAAACTATTGTTGAGATTCTTAATGGTTTGATATCGTTGTCCTTAACATCTATTGATAATATAAATAATTATCTGTTCACAACTCCCATGCAAAGCAAAAACAAATTATTCTGATTTAAGCAAGCACGTATTTCAGATTTATTTCCTTATTCAAATTTTTATTTTATCGCCTTTCTTTATGCAAAGTGAATTGTCACTTCACAATAAGCATTTTCTATCACACAATTCTATCAAGCAAATTATACAATTTCATTCTATGGAGCCACACAAGAAATTATGATGGCTCTAAAACTATCTCTGCATAGAATAGATGAAAAATGTCATTATCAATTATCACTCTTTGTCTCTGTATCAAATAGCATCAATAAATGGAAGATTACAGGTCATGATTATATAATACCTTACAACCAAAAATTGTTTTCTCACTGTATTGAGATTAGCTGTGACAAACATTTTTACAATCATTTCATTCTTTCATTTGAATTATTAAGATAAAATCCCACTAAGGCCCACTATATTTCACGAGTGTTTGATTTTTACACATTTGATTATTCTATTTTTTGTTCTTTCGTTGTTTTTGTTGTTTCTGATAAAAAGAAGAATAAGAGTAAGATAATGTTTGTTTCGTTTAAGCTGAATCCCCCACAACAAATGCCCATCGACTTGTTTTAAAGAAGCATTGATGAATGAAATACAAAAAAGAAAGACTTTAAAAAAAAAATGTCTGCAATATTTCAGCAATAGGGGTAAAATCAACATAATTGAAATCAAATCAAAACATTTTACTATAGTAACATCTGTATAGAAACATCTCAAGGACTTTAACTAACCAAAGAACCCCCCATTAGAAAGTTGTTTTGCACACAATTTGAAAATCGAGTCAATTCCGAATCTCTCTGATGTATCTCATAATATACACTTAAAACCCGATAATTCTCACTCTTCAACATTTTTGAGAGTATTTTCTCTGTACAGTATGTAATAAGTTTAAATAAACGAGCCCTCTCCTGCTTTCATCCATTACCATTGATCATCAGCATTATTTGTTTCACGCATCCTTCATCCCTGTCGTTGTTTTTATCAACTTGTCTTGAGTCTTCACTTCCAGGAGCATTGTGGGTAGTCCTTGTTTTGTTTCTTTTTTTTTTGTGAAGCTTTGAATTTTTGATTCACCATTTTTTATTTTATTTTTTAGAAAGCTGAGATTATTTTCATCCCATCTTCACCCACATTTCAGCAATAGAAACTGAGATGCCATTGCTAACTATGATTAAAAGAATAATATAAATAAATCGTGAAAATGAGAGCAGTTCTCATGATTGTCAGAATTTAAAAAAATGCTTTGTAAACAATGCAGTATTATAAAGCAATATCAAAACTAGCTAGAAAGAAAGAAAGAAATTGTCTTGATTTAGTGGAATTGAATCTAAGGTTTGAATACATTTGCTTGATTATGAATGAATCTGACAAAGTAATCTGGTTACATAAAAGTTTTAAGTATATTATAATTATGATACTGAACAACATAAGTTGAAATTTAAATATTTGGCTTTTCGTTTCAGCTAGTGACCTTTTTCCATCAGTCAAATATGAAACATTTGTTCTGCGTGTTATGGTTCTTCCATTTCCAATCCATGTTATAAAATATAACAAGATCTCGGGTGGCAATCTGTTCTTGAATCTCAATTCATGCCTAATACCGGTTTATATATATGATGATGATATATATATACAGTGCAGTGCTCTCAGGTTTTGAGTATGATAGCATTTTTTGACGTGATCATCAATCATTATGAATACGTGTACGTAGTGATCTTATCAGATTGTTGTAGCCACCGGCGCAAATGATGAGAATGAGGAATGACTTCGTCTGCCGCGTATAACCGTATTTTTAGTGTGTGACTGCAACATTTGAGCCAGATAACGTACAAACCAGTCCAAGTCTAAGTCTAAGTCACGTAGGGAGCCTGTGAGAGCATTTCATCACTATTTCATCACTTTTTCATCACTATGTCCATACAAACATACTTCTGCGTCAAGAAATCCTCATATTTCTCACATATTGTCATAAACAGTAGTTCATCTGTTTTTTGTTTTTTTCCCCCAATTTTCTCTTGTTTCCTGATAACTATGAATCATTAATCTTTGTTGTTGGGGTTTGTTTTATTTTTCCGCATTACATCTCTCTGGTTTTTTTAAAAACATTTATTTCTCGTTTGTGAAGTGTGAATTTTGGGGTTCTGTGTTAAATTTGTTTTTGTGGAGAACTCTATATTATATTACAGTAGTGAAGTGTTTGTAAAATTCATGAGCTATTATTCTCTATGAGTATGAGTAAGCACATTAATGTAGATTCCTATTGGCATCAGATGACAAAACATATTGACAACATAGCATAGGCAACCAAATTGTTGAATTGTTCTAATTTGTAATAAAAAAAGGACAAAAAACAAAGACAAGATATTTTCATAACACTGATCATCTTAGCAGTTTTCTAAATCTGCATTTAAATGGACATTGACTTTACATCTATGCATATTCATTGTATTTAAATCTCATGAAGACTACTCATTTACATTGTAAATTATTCATGGTTTCATTTTTGTGTGCGTTGTCTATGCTTCCAAAACTCTGAGACATTTCCATCGCTGGATATGTTCACCACGAGTGGAGGTCACCAAGGTTTTGGTGTTGAGAGTATATTCTAGTTTCCGTGTTTTTTGTCCAACCTCATTCTTGGCGGACTCACAAGACCATCTTTTGTGTTGATTCCATTCAGTTATCGTCTCTTAACTCTAACCTAAAGTCTTGTCTTTATGTGAAAGTATGTATTGATTTCATTTTTTCGTTAAAGTGAAACACGAGTAATTTTCATTCGACATATTTATATCAGAAACGCAGTATAACAACATCCCTTCAGTTTGACTTCTACCTGAATTCCATTTTCATGCATAAAATGAATTCATATTTTAAACAAAGTAGCACGTCATGTAAAAGTTAGATTTCATGAACCATTCGCATAACAAAATACAATTTCCATACAGATCTAAAAGATAAAACATTAAACAATATCATCACAGTTACCAAATCCCCATTCTGCTTGACGTTTAACGTTTACCCAAATTACATTCAATTTCATATCTATTATTATTACTACTATTACCAGTTCCTATCATCAACTATTTTTTTTCCATTTGTAGGGATCTCAGATTTATACAGTGGACCAGCGACTCGTGTCAGATCATTGTTGTCAGAACATTGTTATTATAACATTGTTGCAGGTGTCAGAACCCTGTTTCAGGTGTCTGCGCCTCATTGTTGCATGTGTCAGAACCCTGTTGTAGGTGTCTGCGCCTCATTGTTCCTAAGCTGTTTGTTTGTTGGTCAAACTAGATTCCCCGCTCTCCCGCCCGCACACACTGATGCCACCATCTGGTATGGTGGCGCATCAAACAACTTTTTATGTCAATATGTGTAAGACCTCTACATTGCGTGGATCTATTATTACGTCTAAGAACTCTACATATTGTAGATCTAGTATTACGTCTAAGACCTCTACATTTTGTAGATCTATTATTATGTATAAGAACTCTACATTGCGTAGATCTATTATTAGTGTAAGAACTCTACATTTTGTAGATCTATTATTATTATGTCAAAGAACTCTACATGGTGTAGATCTATAATTACGTAATATTACGTCTAACAACTCTACATGGTGTAGATCTATAATAATAATAATAATAATTATTATAATAATAATAAGAGCATTTGTAATGCGCTTTCCCTGGATAGCTCAAAGAACTCGACATTTTGTAGATCTATTATTATGTCTAAGAACTCTACATTTTAGATCTATTATTACGTGTAAGAACTCTCCATGGTGTCGATCTATTATGAACAAGTCCCTGTGAGCAATGACAGCGTTTGTGCCATGTATGCCACTGTTGTTATTACTTCTCAATTCTCTTCGGATTCGTATTCTTGTTGTTGTTTCCAGTCTTTGTATCTGTACATACATCTTTTTTTCCTGCGTGAACATTTTCAAACCTTTTATAAGATAAGGTAAGATAAGATGATTCTTTATAATCCTATGAGGGTAAATTGGTTTCACAATGCTCTGAATACATTCACAAACAAACAACCATAGCGCTTTTTGAAATGTTTAAAGAATTCTTATATTCAACCCTGATCATAATGTCGGAAAATAAGTACTCTCTCTCTAGAAAAGTTGTGAACATCAAAATAGTGTTTTCTTAAAGGAATGAGTAACACAGTAAAGTTACCCTTGACTGATTAAACTTTGTGGTAATTTAATTTGTTAGATTAAAACGAATAGAGACTTTCAACATTAAAAGTCCAGCGTAAGATTTTGATCTTTCAATTCATTCTCTTTTTTTCTCCTGAAATCTTGAAATTCGAGAAACATTTTAACAATAATAATGGAGTTCATTTCTAACGCGCATCATCCCCATTAGCTTGAGGCGCTGTACACTTTAAAATTAAAACCTTTTGTCAATGTTCACTATGGGAAATTCAGACAATGTACTTGGTATGAATGTTCTAGACTGGAGCCTATTCATGACATTGTATGATGATGGACAATTTACTGTGTGTTTGCGCACAATTTATTGCCACAGTATGACACCTACTCAGAACCTACGTCTGTTGACGTAATCATCACCAGTATTTATGCAGGCAATATCATCTTAAGTCATATTGGCCATTCCAAGAATCCTTGTGTCCCATTAACAAACAAACAAACAAACAAACAAACAAACAAACAAACAAAAACATAAGAAGAAAATACACAAACGTTTGAAAGTTTGTATAAAATTATTTTTTTTTTGTCGGAATATTATTATGAAGAATAATAATAAGACATCCTGGGCCTTTATCATCATGCTTCAGATTTTGAAATATTCTCAAGGTTTTGACATCACATTGAACAATTAGACTACACAGCAAAAATCAATATTTTCCCAGTGTTTTAAATTTTTTTAAACAACAAAAACAAATACAATACAAAACAAATCTGTTTTTTTTGTTGATGACAAGGAGAGATACCTTTTATTTTCATATCATGTTCAATGTCTCAATGAAGGCCTGAGAGAGATGACTGACTGAATGAATGAGAGAAAATACTTGCATGACGTGTGTGTGCTTGCCTGTGTACATGCCAGTGAGTGTGTGCGTGTCAAGTGTGTAGCGTGTAGTGTTGGCCAAGGTGCTCTGGACTGTACTGAGATTGATGATGTGTTAATCTGTGTTTGACTCTGTCTAGATGGTGCAACACTCATGCTCTGTGACAAAGTGATTTTTTGACATTGGATTGACATTTTGGTTGTTTTCTGTTTTTTTTCCAACTGTGTACCAGTTTTGAATGCCATTTCCATGTATGATCCTTTTTCCTTGCTATGTATGTAATATGTAATTGGTTTTTTTTTCTTTTTCTGGTGAGTTTATTTGTCAAACAAATTCTTAACTGACATCTCCTTACTACAATATCTTTTTGATGTTTGTTTTTGTTTAGTTTTCAACATGATAGAAATCCCTCCATCTTTGTCTTTGATCCAGAAATCTCAAGCTGCTAGGCACTCATTTTCTTTTCTTCCTTTGGTTCTCCGCTGTATTTCATTTAGCCAAATGGTAGTACCCCAGAGACTGGGGCTCCAAAGTTGTCCAGACGACTTGACCTCGTGTCAGTATACTGTACCTTGACGGTGAAATGACGACAGGATTAAGTGTGTGGCAAGAAGGCTGAAGAACAGGTTAAACTCTTCGTTTCCTTTCACTGAAAGCATTGTGCCAATACCGATTGATATTGCTTGACGGCATGGCCATCACAATCACCACTGCCGTTGTCATTGATTGACAAAAAGTTGGTCGGTTGTCGTGGTGCAACGCTACTACTTCTTTCAAGCAAACCAAACCAAAACGACAAATTTGGCCCTCCAAACTTTCTCTCTCCTCTCTCCTCATAGTTCCCAGAATCTTTCAGTACTTCATTGAACAGTGCTGCTACGACATGGATGCATTCCGTGCTCCAGCGATTGTTACCACCATACTTTCAGATGCATTATTTATGTAAAATTGACTCGTGTGCAGATACTTGGCTCTGTACTCAATCACACATGACATAGACATCAGGGAATATATTTTTGAAGAAACTATGGTTTTAATTAATAAAATGCAAATGCCGTTTTGGTACACAACAGAAACGTTTGAATGAAAACTTCGCACAGAGAAACATCAAGTGTTTAATTTTAAAAGGCTGAAAACAATTTGTCCTTGGCAGAGTTGAAAATGTGGAATCATCGTTCTCAGGTTCTACAGAAACATTGCTTCACTTCTACGAACTACGAGTGTTTTGAAACCAGTGAAAAATGTTTGCCACTTTTTTGATAAAAAAAAAAAGAAACAAAAAGAAGAAAAAATGAATATGTGTCATGAATAAATTACTGATGAACATCAACCAATGGTTTTTGATTGGCATCCTTTTTGTTTCCCATGGCTAATCATGATGGACTTCCTTCACAGTGGCCAGTCATAGCAGAAGTCATAGCAGAAGTTGTAGCAGAAACTGCTGAGTAAAGAGTACATGAAACTAAAGAAGGCCAAGGACCATCTTGTCTGCCGCAATGCTTCTTGTTGACCTGGTCATCTTGAATGGAAACTCTTAAATGATTTTTTTCACAGAAGGAAAGAACGTAGGCCATCATAGGAAAGAAAAGAGAACTCAAAAAAGAAAATGGGCAGTGGTAATATTTTGATGGATTATTGAGCTTTAAAGAAATCATGGTTTGATCATCTGAGTTGGAAATTCAAAATTTGGGTAATGAGAAAGATCTAAAGAGGAAGGAAAAAAATATATGGTATTGCCATGCACTCTAATTTTGAATAATTATCAGTAATTCTAATTCTAGGTCATGCAGTAATTAATTGATCCTTCGACATTCAGGACAATTGGGAATTTGCTAGGTTTGAAAAAGAAGAAGAAAACAAAAGAGGTAAACTTTGCCAACAACAACTTGCCAAGTTTCATTGTTGTATTGATGGAGAAGAAATAAAACGTTTCACCCTAGGCTGTCTTCAGTGTATTCTTTCAACTTTCATTCCTTCATTTCTTCACTGTCGTGTGTCTTCGCACTCGCATCTCAACTCCTAACTCGACTCGAAATTCCTATTTTGTGTCTTGTATTTGTTTCCCATGCCTCACTCTTGAGTCGCACAATAAATACTGTGTGGCTTGCGCTGAATACTTTTTTCACTCATATTCATTTTTTTTTCAATTGTCAATTTTTTCCGCCATTTTCTTGTTTGCTCCATCTGTGACACAGGATACCCTATTGTATTTTTTGTTGTTTTTGTTGTCGCTGTCCAGATTTTGGCTTCCAAATAGCCAACTACGAATACATGTACAGTAAAACAGATGTTGAGTTTTTAGTATAAATCAATGTTTCTTTTATTTCCACAAATACCTTAAGATTTGATTTGATTGTTGATCTGTCATGGGGACAAGGTTTTAAAAGCAAAAACAAAAACAAAAACAAGTTTCTTTTCTTTTTGAATTTCTTTTCCAGAATGCTGGAGTTCTATTGTCTTTTACCAGTGACTGGCTTATTTATTTTAAATCAGTGGTTTCTTAGTCTAAAAAAACAAATGTGTATTTCCAGTGTGGTACCCAAAGAATGCAACTTGATGGAAGTCTAGATCAAAACGATATACAATATTTGTAAGTTGGAACAAAAGAAAAAAAAGGGAAAAAGGCAAGATCAATCGGGATCTCAAATCTTCTTCTTCTCATCAAAGAGGATAATGAATGTGGTTTGGAAATAGAGTAACACGAAATATCAATCGGAAAGTTGGAATAATGAATGGCTCAAGAAATATGACCCAACTGGCAACATGAACAGGTTATAACTGACATAATCATTAATTGTACTAATGTTTCCTTGACGGTGACACAAGCTACATACACTGGTTCCCTTATTGAATTGATGAGTTTATGAAAGTTGATGACAAGGACTATCTTGAAATCCTTTTAACAAACAACAATTAACACTATAATAATATAAAAAATTGGTAGTGCATTCTGAATGGGTATAATACTAGAGCAACAAAAAATTCTTAAGCTGCAGAATTAGAAACATAAAGAAAATGAAAAAAATTTCCGATAAAAAAATCTATCAACACCGCTGACAACAGAAAGGATCAAATTGTGTATTCGCATTCTGTATCAAAATGTAACATAAAAATTGTTTTCTGTACATTTATACATACTAAAAAGATGATATAGATTTATAAGAAATGTGTCTTGGAAGGCTGAGTTATGAGTAGAAACAAGGTTTTGGTGTGTACAAATTAGAATACGTGTAAACGAGTCATTATTTGCTTACTACAAAGAATTTGCTTACTTGTCGCTGCTATGTGTGTGGTTGCTACCCCATCGTCTCGCGTAGGCGGAAGGATGCTGCTAACTATGTGTGTGAAAATTGACGTTGATTCTTTGCTTTTGGATGAGAATGTATAATATTAATAATAATACTTATGCAGTGTAAAAATGCTCTCTTTTTATTTCCATAATGTACATAGATGACTAATGACGAAGTAATACACAGTAGAAGAAAATGGCAATGAACGTGGTCGTTCGTACGTGTCTAATCGCTTGTACGTAGTCATGACCTATTCTTGTGTTTTTGATTTCTACAAATTTACTTCCATCTCAAAGACTTCTCTGGTCTTTATTTTTTTATTTTTTCCATGACGAAAAGTTAAAGCTTTTTTGTTCCATACAGAAGTAATTAAAAAAATGTTTTAAAACCCTCAACATTGTCAGTCAAACAATAATTTGTTTGAATTAAAAAAACAAAATTCTTAAAGAAATTGAGAAACAAACAAAAGAAAAAAAGAAAGAAGAAAAAGAAAATTGGACCAAAAAGTTGTGTTGAATTTGTAGAAGTATTAAAATTAAACAGAGTTGTCAAAGATAACAAGCACTAACTAAAAGTTCTTCTTCTTATGTTTGTAATATTGGAGTACATTCTAACACAGAAACTAAAACTATTTCTGTACAGTGCTGAAATTGTCAACAAAAGTCAACTTAGTGATTTTTTCTCTTTTCTTTTTCTTACATTTTAAAAATGTTATTCTAAATCAATAACAACCTTTAGTAGATTGGAGTTTTATTGTCATTTTGGAAGAGAAATAAAAGATTTGGAAAGAAAAAAACGTTCTGACTTTGTTCTTTATTTATGATTTTATACTTTAAAAAGTTCTTCTTCTTCTTCTTCTTCTTCTTCTTCTGGGCTCAGCTGATGAAGGTAAGTATACATGTATGTATATATTATTATATTGGCTGACTTTATTCGCACGGCTTAATGCGAAGACGCAGAACAGGCGGAGGG
>JAUELK010253988.1:0-16507 GCA_031471215.1 Gastropteron pacificum | reverse complement strand
TTATAAGCGACTGTATTAGTCTTAGTATACATAGGCTCAGAACAAGATTTGGTAATTCATAATTCCAGTTGGTCAATTACAATCTTAATTAAAGAAAAAAAGGACAAACACAAACACATAGGGACTGGTTTGTAAAAGATCAAATCAATCTATGCCAAAATTAACTTCAATATCTATGAAGCTGTTTGTACTTACTGCAATCGTCCTCGTCACTGTTGTCTATGCAGTCCATGATTCCATTGCATACAGAGTGATTTCCCACACATTCGCCATCATAACAAAGGAAGCCAAGACATATTTCTGAACAAACAAAAAAAGAAAGCAAACATTTTAATAAGTGCGAATTATCATACAGATGACTAAACTTGATAAAACAGTCTGTCAACATAGAAAGTGAATTCCTTTGAATTGCTAAAACAAACAAGGAGAAAAAGATTTCCATAGCTACAGCACAATCTTACCTTCACACTTGTATTCATCACTTCCATCAGAACACTCCTTTCTGCCATTGCACTGCATGCTTTGATGTATACAGCGGCCATCATTACAGCGGAATTCGTCAGCGTCACATTCAATTTGACACTTCTCTCCAGTGCAATCCAAAGCTCCATCTAAGCATTCGCTGAAAACGTTATTACAGAGCAGTATTATTAGTATAAATGGTCAGAAACAAAAACCAAAAAAAGACCATGATGATAATGAATGGAAGACCCAAAAAGGTTGAGAGGACACCAACTAGTAACAATCAACTGCATTGAGTCAATGACAAATATGTATTTTGTAATAAATGTTCTGTTTTGTGGTATGATTGAGCTATTGGCTGTAATGAACCTGATCTACTGTGTCTTCTTTATTAAAATGTGCTTCAAAATTATGAGATATGTTGCTTCTTTCCATTACACTTACCATTCTTGGCACTCAATGGTAACAATTGAGTTGGGCATTACAGTTCTGCCCTGGTTGTCTTGGCATGGACATTGAGACGTTGGAATACACATAGACTCCATCAAGTTTTCCAAATCTGTACATGGGACAAGGTAATACAGATTTTTATTTTCCATTTATGCACTGGACAAATGAATACCGAAATTTCCGGTCTATAAGCCACACCTTTTTTCTTTAATCGGTCGGTGCTGCTTATACACCGGTGCACCTTACATACCGGAAATGACAGTACATTTTAGGTTTCTAAATATGAACACAGAAACATTGTTGTTTTCCATTGTTTCTTTATTATAAAGAACAAATGCATCCATCTCCTTCTTGTGAACATAGGATAAGATCTGTAATAGTAATAAGATCTTTAAATAGGATTAATGTCTACAAAATTGTTTCTTCAAAATCTACCATACAAAGTTTAGAACAGATGCAATCAAAGTAAGTTCAATTTTTGTATGTGAGATATTAACCATATTGTAAGAAATGTATAGCAACAGTACTTCAAAGGGCTGGCTCTTTTCTGCAGCAACTTACTTGATCTGACGTAGCCTTCAGGACAGAAGCAGCCTTCACTACAAGTCATAGACCTGCAGAGTTCATTGGTCTGGTTTGAGCTACCACAGGCCTCAGGGCATCCATTGCCACAAGGCATGTACACACTTCCATAGTCACACTGCATGGCTGGAGATATCCACAAGATCATGTTGAATACACAGTGAAACAATAACTCTGGTGTGTATTTCAGTGGCTGTGTCATTTGTTGCATTAATATGTCATGGAAGGACCAAATGACACAAGCAACCTCAATCTCCAATATTCCACTTAGTCATAGAATTTGATACATATCCAAACTAATTGAAAAAAATGTTATGTTTCCAAATGACCCTAATACATGTAGGCCCTACTTGCATGCTCTTTACATTATTGTAAAGCATTTTTGGAGCTGTATAGTACACATTTTTGTTTTCATTATTGATGTCATAAGCAAAATCTGGAAGTTGGAAATATAATCTCAACTTACGGCACAATCTCTGGTGACGCCATCTCCCAGGATAGCCAATCTCATTACAATATGCAGCGAATGCAGAGATAGCATCACACATACATTCACAGTCTCCTCCAGAATCACAACTAGAGAACAGAAGTTGACACTGTTAGTTAAGTGGGGTGGGGGATCTAACAGTGCCCAAGTCTTGCATGGGTCATGAAAGAGCTGAGTAAATATGAGTTCAGTTACAGAATGTTTTGGTACAAAATAAAACAACACTGGGGTCTAACTTAGTTGGTGGAAATAAGTAAAGGAACATGTTTTTTGCTTACATTGGACACTGAAAGTACTCATTGTAAGGAGAGAGTATTGACTTGAACAGTGACAGCAATTGAAGCTATTCATATTCAATCTACGATATGTAAAACATTTTGTTGTCTCAACTCATTTCAACATATTTTTTAAATTGAATTTGATGCTCATCCATTCGCTTTAAATTCTCACATAATATCCATGTTTTAAAAATGGGCACATGTTCATAGTTGTACCTGCATGCTTGCTCCAAGCAATTCTGGTAATAGCCCTCATGGTTGTTTTCTCCATGCTCTCTGCATTCATAAAACACCTCACTGTCTGTGATGACTGAACAGGCATTTTCTGCCCACTTGACTCTAGCTGAACCCTGCAATATTTGCAAAACAATTTTTTAAAACTTTTGTTTCATTTAGTAGGTGAACTTCTACTGATTTTAAAAAAATGTGTGTCTGAATGTCTTAAGCCTATGTTAATATACATGTTCACTTTTAGATTCACAACCATTCATGGCTGTTGTTTTGTCATATAAATCTTAATCTTTAAGATTCACATTCTTGGCTGGCCTTTCCACTTGGAGGTATTTCTCATAGTTATGCTCTTGTATGAAAATATACAGACATCTTTGGTAAAAATGATATATATCAATTAAGTTAATGAAAAGTTCTACCTAAATTACAAAAAAACAAAAACAAAATAGGAGCACTGCAAGCAATAGTGAGACAGACTCAAGTAGAAAATATCTCACCGCAACGCATCCACCCTCTTTCTCAATAGTTGCCTCTGTCATAGCACAGTCAGACTCAAATTCATTCCAGCTCTGTGCTAAGGCAGTTAGAGTCATCTTGGTCATACCGTCACCACCAATTCTGTCATCATTGTTGTTGCCGTTGAAGTTGCCACACATGCCTTCTGTCTTGTTGAGGAGATCTTGGGTAACTTCAATCCTCAATGACAAACCTGGTTATGGAATAAAGCAAGGATACTTTGTTTTGTCAACTGAAATCCTGTTTTTAAGCTAAGAAACATGCTAAAATACTGCTACATGATATCAAGCTGATGAGCTTGGTTAGAAAAATGAGAAACAGAAAAAAATCTGTTCACTTTGAGAGGGTGTTCCTGATCATGTGCACATGCATTGTTTACTTGTTTCAATTAAGCGAACTACAAGTACATATTGTATTTAAATTCTGCTTACAATATAAAAAACGTCCTTAAGTTAGTCATTTTAGAAGGTCACAGCAAAAGAAGAACAGATGAAACACGACAAGATGAAAGTTCACAAATGTACACAATGAGAGACCTCAACCCTTCAATAGTCTGTACCGTATCTCAGTATTACATGATTTATGTTAATAAGTGCCATTTACATTGTTCACTACCAAATTCCTCTGTCTATTCATATCTAACCAAATTCCTCGGTCTATTCATATCTATCGATAACAAATCACACACAACTCATAACACAATGAGAGCTATGAAAAGCCACCATGGTCTTTAGATGTGTTGTGACTATATTGCACAATCATGGGAACAAGATGTGAAAAAAAAATACATGAAAAGTCTCTCATTGGAATTTGTTTACCTCTGTTCCAGTCCACAGAGACTTTGTCGGCAATTCTGATCTTCAAGTAGTAGCCCAGGTCAGCAATCTGTATGTGTGGTCCCACATTGTTGGTGTATTCCTCTGTACCCACCATGACTGACGCTGGACTGGTGCTCTTTAGCTCCAGTGGGGTGGTCAGGAAGGGAGTGAAGATCTTCACCAAGTACATGCACGACTGCTCAGCTGTGTGAGCAAACATCAACAAAACAAATTCTTGTTATAGAAGTCCCTTCTATAAAAGACAAAAAGAAGCTGAACTAGAAGTGTCAATTGACAAAGTTACTGGAATGAGATGTCAATTCTATAAGAGCAGAATAGGTTTAAGAAAAGTTATCAGAAGTGAAAAATGGCATGGAAAACATATAAACATTTAATACAAACATGCCTAAAGACTGAAAAGGAGGAAGTTTAAAGCGAGTTGTCAGAGGGAACAAAAACATTTATTTCTTAACGACTATAGCTTTTCTTTTAAACACTGTAAAACAAGCATCATGGGAAGACAAAGGATCATGGAGAAAAATGCAAGACGTTTGATGAAAAGGATTATAATGATATACATTTATGTGACAAACACACATATCTAATTTTGTTTGTATATCTCACCATGGGATCCACAAGCCACTGCCTTGAAAGTAATCTTCATATCCAGCTCTGGGTCAGTGGTGTGGATGGCTGTGTACTCACAGGCTCCAGCATTGGAGAAATCACTCAGGGTGGTTGTGTCAAATGGCTTCAGCTTCAATGATGATCCCGTCAAGACACATACGCCTGAAATGTTGAGTTTGTTTCAATGTGTTTACACATCTACAACATAATAACAGAATCTCTTAACAGAGAAAGAAAGAGAGGGTTGTTGTTGGGTATTGTCCACACTTGCTATGAATAGTAGTAGTGTGTGTATCAACTACTCACAGATTATGTACTGCTTATTTGACATACTTGTCCTTGTTGATTTAAAGTCTATTGTGATATGTATCAAGTTTTTGTGTTGTAGAAATATTGATATTTACAGTAATATTCTAAATTACGTGCAGAAGTACACTGCTTTCAACAGAAAACCTAAGGTGTTTACCTGTACACTTCTGCTTTCAACAGAAAACCTAAGGTGTTTACCTGTGCATGACTCAGCCTCTCCAACTTCAAAGAGACCATCTTG
Organism: Gastropteron pacificum; assembly: GCA_031471215.1. NCBI lineage: Eukaryota > Metazoa > Mollusca > Gastropoda > Cephalaspidea > Gastropteridae > Gastropteron > Gastropteron pacificum. The sequence goes on along the minus strand of JAUELK010253988.1, from coordinate 11,506 downwards.
ACATGTCCTGTGAGAGATAATGTAAAATGCAATGTAAAACACTTTGAATCTCAGATTTTGTGGAGCTTCTTGAAGGCTAATTTATTAAATTGCTTTGCTCTTCCATTAAGAAATCAAATCAAACAACATAAGAAACATGTGTAAAGAATAAAGAGAACAAAGTAGTGATGACAGTCCATTAACAGTGCTTACTTTGCGATACAGTTTGTGGTGATAGTTTCTCCATGGTCGTACCACTTGCCTGCTTCATAGCAAGGACAATTACGGACACATGCTCCATACTGAGGACAAAGCATTAATAGGTACAGTTTTCTTAGGCAAGAAATAAATGCAAACACTTAAATCAGAAACAAATGACTAAAACATTGCAAACAAAGCCGAAAAGAAGAAAAAGTTGGATCTCTAATTTCAATGAGATTTCAAATTAGATGCCAGTTTGCATTGTTTGTTTCAAACCTTCGTTGAGCAAGGCTCTCCTAGATCATCTTCTGGAGCTAGGTCTTACCAACCCGAAGAAAAAATTGATTACTTTTCAACACTGTTCAACTGAGAAAGATTAGACAAGAACGATGCACATGTCTGTATCTATCGATACAGAATTTTCAGAATTTGACACCATGATATTCGCTCCACTTAGGGCATTGTAAAAATGAGAAAAGCTAAATCATTGAAACAATAGGCAAGATCAAGAGCTGCAATGTCTTTACATTTGTTTGTTTAAAACCATCAGGACAGAAGCAGAGCTGTGCACTCTTCTCAATGTTGATGCAGGTCAGTTTTGTATGGTAAGGTTCAGGGCACATCTTCCGAGCGCAAGCAAAGTCCTCAATAGGTGTCTCAATGGCAAGGTCCAGCTTGGACACCTGGCCGCTGGCACAAATCACAGCCTCGCACTCGTCGCTGCACTGCAGCTCAAAGCCTGCACAGACACTGGACACAACATGCAGATAGGGTTTACTGAATTGCTCAAGGATCTTTTAAGTGTGATGAGGATTGAAAACAATAAATCATGTTCCTTTGATCTGATGATGGTAATGATTGTAAATATTTTGATAAGAAAGGCTGGCTGTCTTGTAACCATGTAATGCAACGATTAGTACGTACCATTGTAAATCATTAAACAATTATTTTTTAGTTATTAAATAAACATGCTTTGGAAAAGAATCACATCAAATTAAGCTATTACTATACCATTTGCGGCAGTCAACTCCACTCTCTTCGTCGGGCCTCAAGTAGCTGTTGGGCTCAGAGAAGTCATAGCAGCCACATTCATTCTTGGACACACACTCATGATCTTCATTGTAGAACTCCCCAACAGGGCAACCACAGTCAAATAGGATCTCTTCATCACATCCAGTGTACAGATGGTCCTTACAGTTGGCCTGGCACATATCCACACGCACTGAACATGATGGCAAGGCTGAGGAATGGGAAAAGCATTGTTAGGGTACTTGAGTTTTCATATTTGTTTACAAACTCGTAATTGAAGGGACACACAATTACAATACATATAAGTGAAGGGGTTTGGGGGTTTAAAAGCACTAAGGCGTTGTGTTTTCAAGTCCTGAATAACTACTTAGACAAAATCAGGTGATATGCTCTAAGAAGATCTCTCTATGAAGGTTTTGTCGACTCATTTTGTATGATCAGGCTTAAATACCAAGGAACAGATCATAACATATGTTCAAAATGATTTCACATGTGTTAATCCTTGTGTGCAAAGAAGCAAATTCACAGAAGCATGGTAAAGAATTCTTGCACATTTGAGTTAATGGAGTGTTTAATTAACATTCCTCACTGTGATAATTCACAGAGACTCAACACAAAGAAATAGAACAAACAGTTCTAACCAATGTTGTTAAATGAAAATAATCATCATTCTTTGCTACAACCTGAGCATTTACCATGACTAACATACTTTGGAAAAGGAATTTTGAGGGGGAACAAATCATGTAACAAGTGTTGCAGGACGGGGTCAATCAAATATCTGTTACTGAGAAAGTGATATCCTTCTAAAGATCAAGAAGCTAAAGTGGTTACGTACGACATGCAATGGTAGTGAAGGAGTTGGCCATGCTGTTGAAGGTGGCCAAAGAGAAGGACTGCAGGACGGCACATCGAGCCAAGTCATCCTGGGCACTGTTGCACATCTTCATGAAGTCGTCAACATCAATTGTAGAGTGGGCTGGGAGCTCAGCTTTGTACAGCTCAAGGCAAGCTTCATGCTAGGATCCGAGAAAAGATTTGAATGATCACTGCACAGGTATATAAAACAGTCTGGTATCAGAATATGTCAGAGATGAGAAATCTGATATTTACAGACTATTTGAGCACCATTTTCTGAATGATTCTGTACCCTGCCCTTGTTTTTGTGAATATATGATTTCAATCAGTTGGAGGGTACCTTTAATTAAATGGACATTTTGTTCTAGTCTAGTCTCTCCTTGGAATTACAGAAATGGTGTTAGCAGATGACTAGACTGTGAGAAATACAAAATGATTGAGCGCCATAAGTGTTCAAGAAAGAAACAAATTCTGATAAGAACGTAGCTGTGCCATCTCGTGAAATGAAGACATGCCAGAAATTCTTGTTACTGAGAAAACACCTAAAGGAAGCAGCAAATAAGCACAGAGATGGCTAAAAGACTGTCAAAGTACTCACCTGTTGAGTTGTAGCCTGTTGAGATAAAAGCAAAAACCGTATTGACAGTATTTTCTTTTTTTAATGGGAAAACAATACTAGGTACTTTTCACAACTACATTTTACATTTCTATGTATAAGTCATACGTGTCTAATATAATGATGACAAAAGTGACATATTATCGTGTTGATCAACTGAGTACCAAAAAGAAAAAATAATCCCTTTGAATAGTAATGAAAATATTAATAAAAGGGACGTTCAAGAATTAAAACCTTTGGAGATTATTAGCCCTTATTCTATCTGATTACTTACAAACACACAAATTTGGAAATTTCACCTGTATAAGAAAAACTTAAGAAGAAACCTTTCCCAAATAGTTTAGTGACTAAAAGGGATTTTGTCAAGTGCAAAACTGACCGAAGTGCTGGTATGTAACTCGCTGAAGACTGCTGTCCGACAAGCAAAGGTTTGGGCAAACTCATCAGCCAACATAGCAGCTTGACTCTCAGCCATGAAGTCATTGTCTTTGTTGTTGTCCATGTTTCCACAAGCACCGAAAATCTACAATTCAGAAAAATGGAAATTTACCTAAAAACCTCTTGAACAATCCAAACAATGGACAGCCTTATATAGAAGAATTATTAAGATAACCTCAAGATTTTTTTTTTTTTTTTTTGGGGGGGAGGGGGGGGAATCGAAAATCGTATGAGCACAATTGCATGTAGTTTTGCTTGCTTTGTCATATTAGGGGCCAAGTAAGTTTTCTTGGTGTATTCTTTGTTTGTTTTTTTTACAAACGAAATGTTATATAGTGTCTACTTTTACTTTCCGTTAAAAAAGATTTGAATTCACTTATTTAAGAAAGAATCAAACAAGATGTGCAGGTTCCTGAGTTGAGTAATAAAATGTATATCATTAATGAACATTCCATCTTTACTATCAGCAAAAGAGAAGAAAAAAAAGAAAAGTAGATTGGTAGATTAAAAATACTGACCTTGTTTGCATAGATGTCTTTCTTCAACTTGATATGCACAATACCATCAGAAGAGACAAGGACCCTAACTTGGGACCCATCGATGTCCACAACATAAAATCTCTCAGACACTTTTCTGTGAGACATAAATGTAAATAGTTTACTGCTCTACTTGTATGTTGTATAAATAAATGACATAAATCGAAGAATTGAAACATTGGTGCTACATCTAATGAGATCAAATAGAACACTGTAATATCTAACATAAGATGGGAGCACTGGTGAGAAGAGGCTTTTGTTGTCATCATGCTCAACCATGAATATTTTGTATATATACAGAGAGCTTTTCCTTCTCAGTCATCCCATTATAATGGCTCAATCACAATGCCTTGTGTTTTCAATCGTTTTTAACCTTTGCAAATAATTGTCTTACTCATTGGTGATTGCCAGCTGGATTATGTTTTTTCCATTGTTTTACGCAGTGCACAAACTTCTTAATTTTTTAATTTTTAGAAAACTGGAAGGTAATTAATGAATGTGACCTCAGTTAGTTATCAAAGGGTGTGTACAATTTGTAGTGACTCTCGGCCAAAACCTATGCATTGTAAGTTAAGTCCAGTTCAAAGCCCAAACCTATGCTTTTAAAGGAGTAACAAACCTGATGAATATGGAAGGGCTGAATCCATTTTGGATGACAGGGTCTGTCTGCCCTGTCATGTCCAAGGAGGAGGAGATACCATTGTGCTCAATGAGAAGAATTACAGCACAAGACAAAACACCCTTAGAGTCCACCTCACAGCTGCGCACGTTGACCCTCACTTCTAGGTCCAAAGGTGGCTTTGTCTGAACACAGAGACAAGGCATTGGAACAAAATATGTTAAAGAATACATTGTATGATGCTGTGCTGTTGCTACTATTCAACCCATTCAGCTGCTCAGACGTTAAGCAGACGCAATGACTAGAAGTGATGGATGCTAAACATTGCACTGGTATCCAAATTCTTCATCGATCTCTATCATCTGGAGAGGTAGCTAGTAGTAGTTTGTATAATGTAGTCATTGTTTAATGATGCATCTCATTGTTACCAATCCATCCACACAGACAGCTTAGACAAACCTTGACAAGAAGCACACTGTCACAGAGATCTGATTTGATCTGGAACATCCTGCCATCAAATGTTTTGAAGGATTCTCCAAGAAGCATGTGACAGGTGGATGTACATCTCTCTGGGCTGCTCTCACATTCCCACAAGCCATAGGTCTGACAGTGACTAGGGAGAAGGAGAGTTGTGGGGAGAAATTCAGCTCATTTCATGGAGAGCACCCATTTGTTTGATACAATATTCAAGAGTTCTAAACAACAAATATGACACATCTTTAACCAATACATCATTACTGAATCTGTGAACAAGAAGAAGAAAAAGGTAGGCCCACACTAAAACCAAAATAACTTATCCAGGCAATCCTGAATGAAAGAACATTGAGTCAATGCACTGTAGCTGTAAATGTTACCATTTAGCCAAGCATAAACAAGTTTGTATCCACTGAGTAAAGGTTCTGATCCACTATAGACATAAAAAGAGGTGACAAAGAATGTGCAACTCACAACAATAGAATAATAATATTAATAATAATAATAATAATAGATAGCATTTATATAGCGCTTTCCCCCACTCTACGGCAAGCTCAAAGTGCTTTACAGCCACTATTACCCCAACAGACCTGATGCATTACGGAGCCTTCTCAACCTCCTGGGAGGCATACTGGCAGTGCTGCCTTGGTCGGCACCTGGCGCTCATACCAACATACTAACAAGATCTTTCACTGTCTATAGTCGGGTACCCATTTTACACCTGTGTGAAGTGAGAAAGTCGTGAGTAACAACAAAGGACTTGACAAAACAACCTACCAGACACGACAACCATCTCCTGACAAAACTGAATCTCCGACTGAGTAGTATTGTCCATTCTCTGCTTTACACTGACAGTCTTCTGGCTTGACACAGGTATCATTCATTCTGATCATGTGTGGTGGGCATTCACAGCCAGCAAAGGGGGCTCCAGGTTGGCAACTCTCTTTCATGTAAGAGTACATGGTAGCTCCACAGGACAGAGGGCATGGGTTGGTGATCAAATTGTTGAAAAGGAATGGCTCTCGGCAGCTCTTGGCTGAGGAAAACAACATTCAAAATTGTAAAAAATATTGTCAGTTTGAATTACTATCACATTGTCTTGCTCAAGATGATGGAAGATAAAACCATACAGTCAAATCAACCTCAGAATGCAATAATAAAAGTGTTGTCAATTTATGGAATCTGTGTGATTAAAATTGCTAGAGTGGACAAAGATATTAAAGGGAATGTTAATACACTTTACCTGTATGTCTATATATATACATATTCTAGCAGGTGACGATGTCAGTATACTGCACTGTAAATGACTTTTGAAAACACAACATTTGTGGTTGTTTTCATTGTTAAGTTTTGCGGTTTTGTTTATTCATTGTTCTTTTTGATTGTTTGTTTTTTGTTCTTGTTGCTTCTTGTTTCTTGTATAATTTACTATAGGAACACTTTTTTCCCCCCATTGTCAAGGAGAGTGTCTACAACTTTGTGTTGTATGAACCTGTAGTAAACATAAGGTACAAGGCACATCAAATCTATTCAGATTTGTATCCAGATCTTGAATGGCTAAAACAATGTCACACTTATCGGGGTCAATTTTGTTTTGGTTTTTATACGAAGTATACAATTATAAATCCAGACATCTAAATTCTATCAAAACCTATGAATAGATAATTCAACATGCGAGTACTTTCGTAAATGCAATAACAAATGTTTTGATATTGAAAACTTACGGCAAATTTCAGCTGTGCGCCATAGAATGGCCTGTCCAGTGGCAATAGCACACATTTTGGCATAGTTTGACAGAACATTGCAAGCAGCTTTCTCAGCAGACTCCTCTCCACCCAGGCTGTGAGAGGTGCAATAGGCTGCGTGACATCTTGTCATGTAGTCAGTGACATCAATCTATAGACACACGGACAGTATGTGTGTTCTTAAATTACAATCGTCTTTGTCCCAAAAAAATTCACATTGAGAGAATTCTTAAAATCTTCGCACAGTAGACAAGTGAACAAAACTTGACAAAAGTGAAGTAGTGAGACTGCAATACTATGTGTCATGAACTTAATTAAGAACCTAGAAAAAATAGATGTGTAACTTTGTTATATATAGAAAGATTCTAAAACCATGTGATTGTCACCATCTTCAATATAGAAAAGAGCGACAGTACTTACAGCTCTATGACAAACATAGAAGGCAGTGTTCAAAGTGTTGCAATAGAAGTCTGCTTTGTCACCCATTATATCTGTGCATTCCATCAGCCCGTGGCCACACTGAGGACAAAAAACAACATTTAATTATAATGTTTGTGTCCCTATTGCACTAAAACTATTGCATTAAATATACAGGCATGTATCACTGTGAGAAGCTCTTTAAACATAACCTCTTATGTAAAATGTGGTGTGACAGAGATTGAGTATGCACATATTCATTTACCATCATCGATTTAGAAAATCAATGTTTGAAAGCCAATCTATCTACTTGTTTAAGAGACTGACACATGACTGAATTGATTTCAGAGAGCAACTTACTGACAGAACACTACATATCAAAAATTAAATCAATAAACCCATTAATCTGTGTACACACAAAACAATAACATATTCACATGCAATATATTGTAATGTAAATGAGTTTTAACAAATTAGAAATGGCAATGGAAAAACTGTTGATTAAACCAAACAACAACAAGTACAAAACTCTTTATACTTACAGGGATATCATCACGCGAAAACTGGTTGAAAATTCTTTCAGCTCCCATCTGTGTTGTGAGTGCATACTCGTCTGGTAACAGACAATAGAAAATAACATAAGAGTTAAAGTGTTGTGTATGTAAAATGGCTCAAGGATGTTTTCCATACCATTCAATGAAGCACTTTTTTTTTTAACATTTTGATTTTGCTTCACAAGTGTTTGGGAACAATTTTCAAACAACAACTGAGATTTGCAGTCATTCTGTTTTTCTTTCAGAATGTTTCAAAATGTTCCTTGTATTCTGAAAGTTTCTACATTGGAAATGCTACATACAGACTATTGAATAAGGAGTATAGGTAGGCACACTCTGTCTCTGATTTTGTATTGATGTAGAAAATAAGAACAAAAGGAAAGCAGAAAGGCAGGAATTCATGCTAGTGAAGATAATGTTTGAAGATTTACAATTTTGTACATACCATCAGGGTCTCCATTCATGTTGCCACATACACCATCTATTTCTGTCAATAGGGAGTCGTCTTCAATAGACACCATGAGGGTGCCATCGGTATCAATACGCAACTTGACTCCGGTCAAAGTGAATCTCATGTTTATAGACTCCATGTCGGTTTTCTTCCAATTTACAGTTCCTGTCAAAGTATGGAGCAAACACATTAAACACAAGATCATGTGAAGATTAACTACTGCTCTTCTTAAAAACCAAACAAGTGCTCTCACTGAGTTCAAAGACTGATTCCTACTATATGCAATGGATTGACATTCTGAAAGGCATTGGGTTCATTTATGACATTTGAAGGATGGTATGAGATCATTTGTAACCAGTATTGAAGATTTGAACTTGCATATGACTACAAAAAAGCCCATTTCTTAAATGTGTCCTCTTTTTTGCTCTTTCCTGCCCTGAAGCTGATACAAGACTAATGGTGCACTTTTGCTCTACAGAGTAAGGCTGGGAAATCTGTATAATCTGTAAACCTTTTCATGGTATCATGGCAACGTAAACGTGTAATCTATTAATTATATATCAGAGCAGTATTCACCAAATCAAAATCTCTATTGCACACAAGTAGATATGAAATTCAAATTATGGTACACCTTTTCAAAATCAAATTAACTAAAAACACACCGTGTTCATCCAAATTTTTCAGCACATTGAAAGGTAAGCTTTCAATTTGCTTCTCTATTGTTCCCTTTTCTGACTCAATCTTCAAAGACCTGTCTTCAAGGACATACGTAGTTGTACTGTCTTCTCCATGAACAAGGATTGTGAGCACCTGAAATAGATTATTTGATTGTATCAATTGGTGTGTACAAATTAATATCTAGAGATTTTGATCCTCAATTTCCATAAGCATTGCCCTTTGGTTACTCATACCTTTTGATGCAATATGTCTTTAGTGCTAAACTGAATATGTGTTGAATTTACATCTGAATCAGAATTTGTTTTGTTCTTTAAAGATACATGTACTTTCGCTATGGAATACTGACTCATACCTGTAGATTAATAAAATGAAAGAGAGAAAATATTTTCAAGAAGACTTGACGACACAGACAACATTAGATATTAATGAAGACACCTGAGGGGTCTCTTTATTTCATTAGGATGTCATTGTTTATTAAAAAGGTGACAAGTAGACTTTGCAATTAGTGGAATGACACCTCTTCGGTGTGGGCTTCTCACCTTGAAGCATGCACATTTGTTGATGGGGTCACATTCTGTCACAGAGTAGACTTCAATGTGATCAGAGATCAAAAGTCCCACGGCACAAGGTGTGTAGTATTTGAAGTAAATGTTATCAAATGTTCGGTAGATGTCTTCTCCTGATGTCATGCAAGTCCTTGAGGTGCCATTAATCTTCATAACCTCAGCTGTAAGAGAACGAGGGAAAGTTTATGTAAATATGTTAATTTCTAAGGCAATAGTTTTTGCCATTTTGAAACAGAAAATGATTTGCAGTGAAAAAACCTGTCCATTAAATGAACATTTTCAAACATGAATGGGTCAATGAACACCTTCAGAAATAACCAAAGGGCCATGCATACCTAGCACACTTGTTTATTGATGCCAGTATAATACACTGGTACTTTTTTGGTGTGTACAAATTAATATCTAGGAATTTGATCCTCAACTTCAATAAGCATTGCCCTTTGATTCCTCATACCTTTAGATGCAACATGTCTTTAGTGCTACCGTAAGCTACCTGAGTAAAGAAAAATGAACATTGAATAAATCTACGGATATAATGCATAATTCTCAAAGAGGATCTTCACCTGGTTTGCATGTTGTACATGAAGATGTCTGACTTCCCCAGGATCCAGACTGTGCTTCTGTTTCGTTGGCTTGGCAACATTCAGAAATAGTCATCACAGAATTCTCCTTCAAAATACCTTGGCAGTTATCCCCAACATAGCAGTACTGCAGGGTGTCAGTGATGGCTGTAAACATTGTAATACAAAACGATGATGTCAAAGTGAATATCTCAAAATATCAGTCTGCTTAACAGTAATAAAGGGATGACATGGTTAATGGCACTACAATGCCTCTCACAACCTCTTATCAACAAAGATTTAAACCATAAATCTTTATATGATTGATCTTTACTTACTTGACTATGTCTCTTGATTCCTTGTGGAACAAAGGACCACAATATGATTGATCAACAGTAGGGAAACATTGTCTTTCCTTGAGAAAAAAATGTAAATGTCATGAGTCATGATAAGCAATTTCTTATTTTTTCCTGACCTGTTGTGTTTTCCTGACAAGACTTGCCAGTGAAAGGTGGCAAGCACACACACTGGGGTGGAGCAGAAGACCAGGACTCTCGCTCTTTACACTCTCCCCCATTGAGGCAGGGGGGGTCACAAACAGCTGAAATACACATGTATTCACATCTTTAATTTGAATAGGCTTCTATACATAATACATGTATGGGTATATGATTAATGTATACTTCATAAAGTGACACCATCCCCATCCACTACTTCCACCCTCAAGCCCGAAAAACTGATTTTAAATTCCGGGTTTAAAGTGTGAACATAATGCCATACATTTGTTATGGTTAAGTAGACTACAGTATAAAATTGCAATGCCAAAAAATCGTCAACGATTAAAGTGAAATGTCCAGTTTTCATAGACATTTGTGGGTAGGTGTGAGTGGGTGTCTGTGTGTGTATGTGTGAGGGAGGGGGGGGGGGGGTATTGGGAAGGCACACATATGCATACCAAAAGGCAATGATCATTTCATCAAACGAAAACATAAAGAGAAGTTAATGGTTCATGTCTATTGTAGGCCTACATACCTTCATTACACTCCTGACCTGTCCATCCAGCACAACATTCTTCAATCTGAACGTGCTCCACCCTTTGTAAGAGAGAGAAAGAGGGAAGAGAGGGGGGGGGGGGGGGGTATTTTCATAAAACTTAGCCATACTGTTAATCTAGCTATCTAGTGTGCAACTAATTGAACACAACTAATCTTTCATTTGTGTAGTTACATAAACTATAAAGAGCAGTAATGGGTTTTCACTTTCAGTAGAAAGTAGTTATTCATTATCTCTGTTACTTTCATCCAGTCTAGTGAAATGGCATGATGTAGATATGGCAATGCCGAATACATTAAATATAGAATATTGAAGCTTTTGTTTTCATATGAGGAACTTCCTCAAAACTTGTCTAGGACACTGAAACCAATGTAGATGCAGCACATCGAAATGTAGCATATTGTGGAAACATATGGAGAGACGTATCGTGAAAGGAACCATGTTCCTAGATCTAGGCTACTTACTTTTCAAAAACACAGAGCATGTTGGGGTCTGTCATGTCCGTTTCCTCAGTGGTTCCACCCACTGTGTGATGGTAGACCCATCCATCCTTGATCACCTGCCAAATGTCGTTGCAAGGGAACTCCTTAAACTGTGATACTGGCTCTTGAGTGATACAGATGTGGCTGCAGATGGAGATGTGATATTAATAGTCCACTTGAGAGAGAGAGAGAGAGAGAGAGAGAGAGAGAGAGAGAGAGAGAGAGAGAGAGAGAGAGAGAGAGAGAGACAGAG